>JAZHYW010006539.1:0-12219 GCA_037355805.1 Ixodes ricinus | reverse complement strand
CGCGCTCGATATGGGCTGGCAGTCTGTTGTAAACAGTCCCGGTGTAGGGTGCCCACATGTTTCCGCCGCTCCGCTGTTTAGGGTGGCGACAACGTTTGTGATACCTGTTGCCGACAAACCAGTGTTGCCTACCTCGTTACCATGGCAACCTCCGCTGTTTTCGTCGACCATTTTGTCACACTCGCCGGTCGTGCGCTCGGACTACGCCGCTAATCCTCGTTAGGGCTAGGGAGCGCTCACCGCTCTCGTTCCGACGGCGAGGTTTCGGCGTTCAATGCCGGTCTGTGACTGTGGCGTTCCATTTTGTCGCGGGAACTCGCGTTTCGATAAAAGCAACGCACACTTCCTGCTCGCAACTTCAAAATATGAAACACCCGAGTAAAGAGAGCGACAGCCACGACGACCGCCATCCCGCTGAGCCTCCGACTCCTCTTATGAACGGAAACGGAAGTGGCCTCACAGTGTTGCCGGTGTGTCGAGACTACAGGAACTCAACGTTGTGTACGTTTAGCGAAATAAGAAGTGGGAAAAAATGGCGGTGGGAGAGGATCTGGGAAAGGGTAACAAGAAGTTGGCGCCACCCTAAAGCGGAGCGGAAACATGTAGGCACCCTAGTCCCGTGGACAAAGTAGAAAGTCCCGTGAAGAGACAACGGCCACTTCTGACACCATGTAAGTTAAGAGTAGGGTTCGGAGTTTTCGGTTTAAACCGATAAAAACCGATAAAAGTACGCCGAATTCATTTTCGGAAATTCGGTTTTAACCGAAAAAGGTCAGTTTTTAGGTTCGGCATTTTTTATTTAAACCGATAAAAACCGATAAAAGTACGTCGAATCCATTTTCTAAAATTCAGTTTTAACCGGAAAAGGTCACTTTGACCTTCCAGTCGTACCGCAGAGCCGTGGCGAAAAAGTGGAACGACAGTGTCTATCGAAACGTGTCCGAATGTATGGGATACACGGGTGCCATCACGACGTTTTGGTTTAATGTGCGCATCATCGATCGGAACGTGAAGTCCGAAATGCCCCATGACTTCGCCATGTACGAGCGTGTTTTCAAACTCGTTGTAAGGAAGACTGACTTGATGCAAGCTCTGCATGTTGTGTTGAGCTTCAAAACGTCGCACCGTCTCTCTTTTGGCGGTCACAATTGGTTGATTGGCCGATTTTGGCTCAGGCAGCGCTTCATCTCCTCAGCCTGCCAGTGTCCAGTGTTAGCGTTGAGAGGGCATTCTCGAAGCTCAGGGTCATATTAACAGGAAAGAAAGAGTGCGGATCAACGAGGAGAACCTGGGAAACGTACATGTGTGTGTACTATAATAAGATAACGTAATCCTGATGTACAGAAGGTGAAGTTCCATGTTTTTTGGGCATAGGCTTCATATCTGACTTGTTTGTGCTTCTCAGGTTTTTTCTTGTTTCTTTTACAGTTGCACACATTTGCCAAATAAAGTGTCCATTTCTTTTTCAATGTATCTGTGCCGTTATTCTTTGAGTGATCACAAATATCAGAGCTACAAGGATCATCTGATCCGGTGTCCGTTGGTGTTTATTTTATATTCACCGAAAAAAGCCGATAAACTTTTGTGGGCATAAATATACGCCGAAAAAACCGAAAATTGAATTTTAAAATAAACACCGAAAAAAGTACGCCGAATTTTGAAAAAATAGAAACCGAAAACGCAGAACCCTAGTTAAGAGCGACGAGACACAGCAGTCATAAGCCGGCTTGTGGAGAAAATAGAATGACACCTATCGACTTTCATACTATCGGGGAAAATTAAATACGAACAGGGGGGCGTGTACAGCCAGCCGTACAGCCACCTGGAAGTGAGCCTAGGCGTGGCCTACCTCGATGTGTTCACGCCCTTCGCTCGGCGCCTGCTTCGGCATTGCGCTCTCAGCGTGCTGAAAGCTATCACTGTCTTTGCTGGCTCAGCGCGTGCGGTACGAAGAAGCTCGGCCCACGCGCCGAGCAGACAAAGATAGCGGTGACAGTTTTCAGCGCAATGAGAGGCGCACTGCCGAAGCTTGTGGAGTGCCGAGCGTGCGGCGTGAACACATCGGAGTAGGCCACGCACCCTCGCCCTACACTCTAAAAAAAAAGGGGTATCACCGTACACCCTTTTGTCCCATATACTACACCTCCGACGTACAGAGCCCTAGTCGAACGGATGGCCCCAAATTCTGCCGAGGGGCTTGAGCGGTGCGATATAACTTATTAAAGAGCTAAAGTACGTATCAAAGGCCACAGGAAGAAAGCACCGAGGTTTTGCAGTAGGGCCAAGAAAACCCCGATACATTTTTTTTTGTAGTCAGGTAATATACACATTAGTTATTTTAATAAGTTGTACCACACGGCTATCAAGCCCCTCGTAAAATTTAGAGCTGTTTGTTCGACTACAGGGCGCTGTACGTCGAATTGAAGTTTTGGGGTGTATTGTATGAGACAAAGGGTGTAACAATACACCCTTTTTTGAGAGTGTAGGCTCACTTCCAGGTGGCGCAGCCTGTGTAGCAAGCCACGCGCTCCTCTGTTCGCATTTCATTTTTCCCCGATAGTACACTCGGTCTGGTAGTGGCACGCGGTTCAATACCACGAAAGCGGCACGTGGTGACGACACCATCTACAGTCGTCAGGGGAAACGCCTCAATCCCCAACCCCCCGAGAAAAATGATCGATCACCACTGGGATGCATTTGTGTCCTCCTTCTGTAATCGGCAATGAAACAGTGATGTCAACAGCCACGCACTCAAAAGGAAATGTGGCCCCTTCCTGAAACAGTAGTGCTCGTTGCCTCGGGTTTGGTGCCTTACGTGCGGAGCACTTGACACATCTCGAGCATTAGTTAGCTACAGTGTGTGCCCTTCGAATCCAGAAGAATCTTTCTGCGGTCTTCTTCGGAGTTCTTGCGCGCCCAAGATGTCCGCCCTTCGGTGAGTCGTAAACGGAATTCGGGGCAGAGCGGTATCCACAACTCTGAGATCACGGGAACTGGTGTTGACTCTGCAGTCTTGGTCCGCATCAGACAGCCGTCGATTGAATCTCGGCTTCTGCCGGTTTCGGGAGAGTGCTCTTGCGGTGCGGCGATCTATTTATTTTGCTGTCCTGCCTGCGAGCAGGCCATCCAGGATGGGCGAAATCTGCAAGTCACGTCGTTGTTCTTCTCGTAGATTCTCCACACTGAACGGAGACTGTGCGACTGCTATAAGAGCTTACTGTAAGCCTTCATTCGGCAACGAAGGTCGCCGAGACAATGAAACTGCGTTGCCATGTTGCTTTCCTGATCGATGACGAGACAGTGAAATAACACTCGCTGAGTTGGTCGATCCAGCGGGCAACTTGGCCTTCCGGTTCCATGAAGTTGTGTAGCCATTGTAGAGGCTACGGCCCGTCCTACAGGTGAATCGTTGCCCGATCAGGTAGTGCCTGAAATAACGGATGAGGTGGACAAGGGCCAGCATTTCCTTTCTGGTCACACTGTAGTTCTTTCCGTTCAAGTTTCGTGGGAGTACGACTGCCGAATGCAATCACCCGTTCCTTCCGATCCTGTACCTAGTGAGAGTACTGCGCCGATCCCGTTATCCCTGTGCGTCCGTGTCCAAGATAAAGGGTAAGTAAAAGTTAGAAAAAGTCGTATGGGGAATTTATGAGGCGCTGTTTAAGTTTCCTGAAGGCACTGTAGCATTGAGAAGTCCAGACATATTGAGTTTGCTTTTCGAGTAGCTTGGGAGGGAGCAGCAATGGCTGCAAAGTTCGCGACAAACTTCCGGTAGTAGGAGGCAAGTCCAAGGAACGAGCGAAGATCCTCGATGTTTGTAGGCTGTAGCCACTTTGAAACCTTTTCTGTCTACGTCTCGTCAGTTCCGATTCCATAGCTGAAATTTCGTGGCCGAAGAACAAAACGCTGTTCCAGAAAAACCGGCATTTTGAAAGGCTTAATTTGAGATTTGCTTATCTCAAAGCTTGCTGAACTTCTCTGTAGGTGCAACAGGTGTTCGGCTTCCGTTTTGCTGAAAAT
This sequence comes from Ixodes ricinus, assembly GCA_037355805.1. NCBI lineage: Eukaryota > Metazoa > Arthropoda > Arachnida > Ixodida > Ixodidae > Ixodes > Ixodes ricinus. Next base: position 8,199 of record JAZHYW010006539.1, on the reverse strand, counting down.
AGTTATATCATCCAAATAGCACAAGCAGAAGTCGAATTTTTCTACGATCATTTTCATCCTCAGCTGGAATGCTGCAGGAGCGTTGTACAGCCCAGATGAAAGGACGTTGAACTCAAAAAGTTTCTGGTGCATCGCAAACGCCGTCTTCTCTCTAGTGTCTGCCGTCATCTCCACCTGCAAATATCCTGATAGCAGATCAATGGTACTGAAATAATTCGCAACGTTCAGAGCTTCCGTGGTGTCGTCGATTTGAGGCAGTGGACATGCGTCCTTATGTGTAACTCCGTTAACTTGGCGGCAGCTAGCCGATGCAGAAACGTGAGCGCCCGTCTTTCTTTTTAGCCAGAACAACCGTGCAGTCCATGGGCTGTTGGAAGGACGAATGCCCCGTGTTCAACCTTTCATCCGTTTTTGTGGTCACAATTTCGTCTCGGTTCAACGGTAAGCGGCGTGAAGCATCTTTGATTGGGCTTGCTTTACCGGTGTCGATAGTGTACGTCAAGACTGACGTCCTCCCCAAGTCCCAATCACAGTGAGAAATGACACCTTCAAAGTTTCAAAGTAAAGCAGGATGTCTTCTATCAGTCTAAGCTGGTAGCTCCGAAGTTCCTCTGATGCAGCTAGAGCATCTCGCAACAAGGTACTCGTCCATTTCTTTCTATTAATCGAGCAGCAGACATGGTCACGTGCCGACTTCGTACAAATCTTGTCAAATGGTGCGGCAGAGTACTCACCTTCAGGGTGGTCGAAAGCGTGCAGGGTTCCGAGAGTCGTGCCTTTGAATAAGGTAGACGGGCTCGGGATAGTTGACGACGCGTATCGGTAACCTGTCCGACACCATGAGGACGCTCTAAGGGACTTCAGCGTCCTTCTTCGCAAGAAGGTACATGTGAGGTTCAAGAAGTGGAGTACCAAACACCGCAGAGTTCGGTGACAGGTTCCCGAACATGATCGTTGCAGTCCTTGGTGGGAGAACGGCCGCGATGTAAAGCTGAACTCTTTGGGCTTGAATACACGGGTCCTCTACACGTTTTCGCTTAAGTGTTCTTTCACTAAAGTCAACACGAAATTGGTGCTTTATCAAAACGTCGAACCCCAAAACAAACTCATGGAGAATGCCGGGAATAACGATGACAGGATGGCTCATAGAGATATCAGCAATAACAATGTTCGTCGTGCATGTTCCCCAAACTTCGAAAGCGGCGCCGTTAAGACCTATGACTCCATTACGATGAGTGAACTCAAGTTCCGGGTTCTGGTAGGGGAATTCGAGCCACTTGTCGCCTCGCAGAATATTGACTGATGAACCGGAGTCAACAAGCATGGTCATTGGAAATCCGCCCACTTTACCGCTCAATGTTACGTGAGGGTGTGGAAGAAGTGCTGAAGAGAGAGCCCAGTCATCATGATTGTTTCGCATCCCCGGCGGCGTATAGTTACTTCCACAAGGAGTAAATCATATGCATGGGGCGAAGCCTGGGTTCCTGACTGACCTTTCTTGAGGCACATCAGAAATGCGCGCCACGCCGGCGGGTACGCGTCAGTGTTTCGCGCGTATACACAGATGCCGCCTGCGAGAAAGAGATGCCGCCTCGAGAGATTTGGGCTTGCTGGCTGGTTGCTTGGTCAGATTACGGCCCTATCGGGAGCCGACGCCGTTATATCCCATTGTGTTTCTACACGCGGATTATCGTCACGCGGTCCGGCGCCTTTAGCGCTCCACCACGCGGTCTTGGGGTTTGTATTGGCCGCGAAAACCAGCCTGTTCTTTACCGCCAAATATCTATCGTCAGCCGCGCCCATCATTGCGCCTTGCAATGTGCCGCCGCAGGCTGTCGCTGCGAAGGGGCGTGAACAAGGAAGGATAGGGTGGGTTAACACCACTGCTCGCTATTGTAGTAGGCTGGATCGCGGATCGGAAGCCCGTCGGTGGCACCACCGGCGGCCATTGCTTGACAGCAGCCAATACACGCAAGTCTACGGGAGAAACACACAAATGTAGGAATATTGAGGCTTATATACGCGGTGCTCGAAGGCGAGCATTTTGGGATATGGTGCGTCCACTATATCGGCTGTTTGGAGATCGTATCGGTATTTTTCAAGCGTTCTAACGTCGATTAAAAAAAAATCAAAAGTGCCGGAGTACCCTACCCCCGACTGTGCCGGCGTCGCTTGCTCCAATTGCTAAATAAATGACACGTTTTACAAATGAGCGACACGCTCCGAGTTTTACTTCGTCACAGAAGCCCTCACTGCAGTTCAAAACAAAAGCTTGCACCAGAAGTACTCTGCAAGCCCTGGAAACGATGCGAATTCCCGCCAGTAAATGCCTTCCAACTTATCGTCTGCTAAGCTCTGATGACTTCGAGATATCGAACGACTCCACACGGACTCTCGGCAACCCTTGCCTTATTGATCCGCAACACAGTTTACACCCAACAAATTCGCAACCCTAAACCCCAACCCCAAAAACCTTTATTAAAAAAAAAAAAAGATTGGTATTCTAACCCCTTAGATAATTGTGCTCATAATAATAACTGGCATTCCCGCAAAACACAATGAAAGTTTCATCGTCGAGAACAACCTACCAAGGTAAAAAATTCCAGCTTTTCCCGTTAGAGTCCCATGCATTAACTGGTGTCAAGCGATGACTGCCAGTGGTACCGCTCGACCCCAACGAGACAAGTCTCCTTCTGCGATCCAACCTACTACAGTAGAGATCAGTGGTTAACACACGCCCCAGTGGTACAGCCGCGCGCATCGTGTTATGTTGTAATGTGCCGCCGCAGACTGTCGCCGCGCAGCGGCGTGAACGACGGGGGTGTCGGGTGGGTTAACACACGCCCCAGTGATACACTCCACCGCGCCCTCGGTGGCAGGCGTCTTCTTATCTCAAACAAACAACGAGCGCGAAAAGGTCATTGTCGTATTCTGCTTGCGAAAGAGCGGGACGCTCAAACAGTCCAATCAAGGCCCTGGATTTGCTCCATGGTCTTAAGCCTGGTTCAGACAGTTGCAGTTGACTGCGTTTGACTGCGTTTGGCTGCGTTGCGGCTGGGAGATACCAGGACATCCCCGCTGCTTATATCACGTGCCAAGATGATTCCCTGAATTGGATTCTACGCTTCATACGAAGCACAGATGTGCCGGTGACTCGCTTTCGGTTCTCGACGCACCGCAGTCAAACGCACTCAAACGCAAGTGTCTGAACCGGCCTTTACTCTGTAAGCTGCAATACGCTCCCCGGTGAGCCTTGAGCAGATACGCGGATTCGCTGATCGGTATGCTGTGAAAAAGTACGAACTTCACTTCTATGTTGCCGCGCGCCGCACGGTGCTCGCACATGCTCTCGCAAGGTGGTCAATGTCACCGCACTGGAAACATCATGGTGACCGCTTTTTAGGCTTGCTCCAACGAGGGACGTCTTTGCTGGTGTCATTGGAGCGACTCTGCAACTCGATGACAGAATTCGCTGGCACTCAGTTCAGCGACGCTGCTGGTCAACCCCGCGATGGTGTCATCAGCAGGTCGTGTAGTGACATCTGAATTCTCGCAAAACTCTACGGCAAGCTACCACCGGGGAATGGAAGCGAAAACGAGGACAGTCAGCTGTCTGATGATGGCGACAACCTTTACGTGCCACCGAATGAAAAAAAAGTTGTACCCCTGCATGACCTATCATCCTTTGACACAGAATCACTCGATGATTCTACGCTCCTGCCTTTCTTTTGCTTGCCTTCGGCTTCATGGCATGCCCGAAATTCTTTGTTCCCCTCTGCTTGAGCAAGAAATAGGAACTGTATCGTGAGGTTTCACACGTCGTAATTTTGTAGGCATGTTGTTGACATAAGTATCTCATTGAATGTCTTTTCGTAAACGATAAATATTATTTAAAATATTTTCGATAAAAGATATGGTCAAAATAACTTGATTAATATATCCAGTGGTTTCAATAATTTACAGATGCTACATACTGTGCCATATATGGCACAAACCTCATCTTTAAAAAATCTTACTTTTTCAACCGAATTAAAACCAATATATTTGAAGTTATGATATCTATCAATTAACTACCTGCATGAAATATATTTTTATTGTGTAAAAAAGTCATGCGGTAGAGGGTTAACTCCCGTGCAAGAGGCCCAAGGATGGCAGAGGAAATATAGGAAAAGATTATCTTCCCTGTTTTAGCATCGCCAGCCATGCGCCTGTTCCTGCAAGTCTTCCTAAAACTTACCAGTTTAATGGTTTTTGGCGACGCTCAGCAAGTTTCTAATCGAAACCATATTTTGATTCTCACTCATTAAGAAGTTGATTAACAAATTTTAGTTAGTTGTCCCAACTTGTCCTGGCGATTAGACTCCTACTTAGGGTGTCACAAAAGAAAATTTACACGGTCTTTTTTTACCGCAAACATAAACTAGGCATCGCCGAACGCTCATTCTCCGCCCAAAGGTAGAGCTAGAGGTCACAACCAGATGCCAAAGTTTCAGCCCGATCCGATAACTTAATCAAAAGTTATAAGTGATTTTCTGAAAATTTCAATGGGAAAATGGAGCCCATTTTTGCCCGTTTTCGGTTTCTGGTGCCACAGAGCCCCATGTGTTCGAAAACTCCGTCGGCCGCCATTTTTCCATTGAAATTTTCAGAAAATCACTTATAACTTTTGATTAAGTTATCGGATCGGGCTGAAACTTTGGCATCTGGTTGTGACCTCTAGCGCTACCTTTGGGCGGAGAATGAGCGTTCGGAGATGCCTAGTTTATTTTTGCGGTAAAAAAGACCGTGTAAATTTTCTTTCGTGACACCCTGTATTATATCCCCCTGGACGTATTGGCGACTCCAGCGAAATCGGCGGCGCGTACCGGCAATGCCAAGAAGCCCGAGGAGGTCGTTTCGACTCTGTCGTCTGCTATCGGTGCTTGGATCTCGTAGGCAGCATAAAAGCAAACGTCGTTTCCAGCAATTTTTTTATGCTTCCGCCTTGTCATTCCTACGCATTGACTAGAAGAAGGTCTCTACCGTAGAAAATTGCTTTGCTTTCATATGTAGCACCGATTTTACGCTGCAGCGCAAGAAACTTATGGTGGTCCGCGTGCTGAACGACGAAAACGACCTCCTTTCGTCCACCATTTTACCTGACCAGCGCGCCCCTATAGTTCGCTGGAGTCGCGAATAACTAATCTGCACAGAACGCATTAATGCAGCAACAGCCAACTTTCTGGGACATTCCGTAGAATAAAACGTTTTATCAAAACTGTACTTGATGTGCGTTCTATGATACCCAGGCAATTACAGTTCTCGGGAAGATTACGATATTTTGTCAGGAAAAGCAGAAATTTACAAGTTTGTAAAAATGTCAAAAATTTCACTGTAAAAAAAAAGTGGAGCCGTGGAATAAGAACTATACGCATCCAAAAGTTTAATTACTGCTTATTGATAGTTTATGGCTGTCGTCTAAAAAATTCCCGGGGACCATTGCGATGTTTGTTGTTCAGTTGAAATTCTCATTTTAGTGCATGCGTCCAGGCGTTCGATGTCCAAGAAAGGTTAGGATGTTCACGTTTTGTTTATACCCTTTTTAGTTAAATTTGCACCCTCTATTTCGCTGTCGCGAAATAACTTTTTTTTGTGATATCAATTTTTTACAATAATTCTCGTAACGAAATTCGCGAAAATTAAGTTGTTTAGTGTTTCGTCTTTTTCTCTTCATCCCAATGCAGAAATGTCTGCTGCACAAATTTCCCCTGGACGAGAACGACGCTCTGGAAACCCTGTCCTTCGTGATGCACATCATGTCCGGCTAAAGAAGACGGTCGACACAAATTAGCGACCAGAGGGGTGAGGCGGACACTCACCGTGGAGCAACACTGCCTACTCTCGGTGGCCACACGTCGACCATAGCACCTCGATGGCAGGACACACCAGTAAAGAGTTACTCTTAGCGGTTCATTTTTTGAAGATGCGTCTCGAATAAATGAGTCACGGTGAATCGGATTTCGTTCATTCCCAAACGTTTGCCTTTGCTGAATTTGTGATAAACGGCGCAATGTACAATTTCGAATTTTAAATCAACCTTGACCTTGAAGTGCAGTTGAGGGCAGTCAGAAGACACCCAAAACTCGCAAATTATTACTTTAGCCGCAGAAGCAAAAGAAGTCCGTTGATACTCTCCGGCAGTAGCGAACACCCTTCGCGGTTCACAAGTTTCTCTGCGCTAAGCGTACACTCGCACGGCGTTTAGGGTCACAAATCTCGCCCTTAGAGTTTGCTTTAAGTCAAACTTTCACCTAAAGTTTTAACTTTAGGTGAACGTTTTAAGTTTTAAGGAAGAACTTTAAAGGAATACTAAAGCGAAATTTTGAGCTCACAAAACAAGGCTGGAGCCATAGGCGGGACGCTGCAAAACCCAGAAACATCACGCATTCAGCGATATATCTAAGGGATGGCAGTGTTTTTTGGAAAAGTGCGCGATTAAACACGGCCGACGAAGCCGACGACACATGTGACGTCGCGATTTTCATTCCCTCTCCTCTTCGCTTCGCCTCCTCGAGCTGGTGAACCTTAGCGAGAAGGAGAGGAAAGAGGCCGCTTCCTCTCCTTCTCAACTGTTCCAGGAGGATCGTGAAAGTGATGGATCCTCGCTTGATCGCGCCCTTCTTTTCCAAAAATACGGGCCATCAGTGTGAGACGTCGATTTATGAGTGATATTTTGGAGCTCGTAGAGTCCCGTTCAACGTTTCTGCGGCCTTATTTAGCGAAATCCAAATCAAAGTACTACTTCAAGAAGGTTTAGAAAACTTGTACTTTACTTGAGGTACTATCGGGGAAAAATGAAATGCGAACAGAGGAGCGCGTGGCTTGCCGTACAGGCTGCGCCACCTGGAAGTGAGCCTAGGGGCGAGGGTGCGTGGCCTACTCCGATGTGTTCACGCCCTTCGCTCGGCACTCCCCAAGCTTCGGCAGTGCACCTCACAGTGCGCTGAAAGCTATCACCGCTATCTTTGCTGGCTCAGCGCGTGCGGTGCGAAGAAGCTCGGCCCACGCGCTGAGCAGACAAAGATAGCGGTGACAGCTTTCAGCGCACTGAGAGGCGCACTGCCGAAGCTTGGGAGTGCCAAGCGAAGGGCGTGAACACATCGGAGTAGGCCACGCACCCTCGCCCCTAGGCTCACTTCCAGGTGGCGCAGCCTGTACGGCAAGCCACGCGCTCCTCTGTTGGCATTTCATTTTTCCCCGATAGTACATTCTCTGAGCATGTAATTGCACTTTACTTTAAAGGATTTTTTTTTCTGGTACTTTTTGAGGAAAGTACAACTCCTGACTTCAAAGTACATTTCCCAAATTTGGTCTTGTGAAATTCGTATTCCAAAATGATGCTTTGTCAACTCCGAAGAAATACTAGGAGGGATATTCTACTCTTACAAGAAACGTGAGCAGACGACGCATCGCTCCGTTTGTTCTGGGGGCGGCTTTCCCGTAGCTTTGCGAACTTTTGCTACTTCTCACTCGGTCAGCGCGAGGGAGGAGGTCAAAATATCAGGAGAGAACAAATTATACCAAATCTAACACCTGAGACTGTGGTGCGGAAAAAAAGTAAGAAACTTTCAATTCGAAGAAAAAGAAAACAGGGAGAACGTCTGAATGTTTTGAGTCATTCTCCTCTGTTGTCTTTTCCTTCGACTTGAATTTTTTTTAATTTTTCGCACCACAGTTGCAGCTGTCAAATTTTTATTACCACCAATTTGCCCGCACGCTCATTTTTTAAATTTTTCTAAATAGAGGATTTATTTTTATTTCATTTTTTTACGAGAGGATTGATTGCGGAAGCTACAGGACTGACGTCGTGTTCTCGTAAAAAGTTTGACCCACTTCGGTACAACAAATGAGCACAAGCAGCGCCAAATTGAGAAGTCGGACTTCTGAATTTGGCGCCATTTCTTAAAATAAGTACTGCGTGGCCACTTGACCTTATCCAATATTCGCCGCCATTTTCGAAAATATTTGATGCACCCCCGATTACCTCTGGGGCAATGTATTAAGGGTCGCTAAACTCGTCAAACACAAAGTTGGGGCCGAAGTTCGCGGAGCGTGCTGATTGGACTCTCGCGACAATGGCGTCACGCGGGACGAGATGTCAATCATCCAAACACTCTCGGTACTCAAATTTAAGGCTGCGGTCCCACGGCAGCCATCTTG
>JAZHYW010006538.1:0-20531 GCA_037355805.1 Ixodes ricinus | reverse complement strand
CGCACTCAACGGGGCTGCGAGAGCAAAACATTACCACCGTATTTACTCGAACATAAGTCGACCACTAATATGGGTTCGATGCCTTTATATTAAACTCGCCAAGTATAAAAAGAAGTAATTCGAATATAGGTGCCCTTTTTTATTTTTAAAAGAACGGAGGAAAGTTTGGGCAAAAGCAGAAGCAAACCTGTATTTACAGTGCTCTCAGCTGAATCACAGGGCGATGCCAAAAACTTAATCGTCGTCAGAACCTTTGTCAGCTACGTGGAGCCGGCGACGACAAGAAACGAAAGAAGGTGGAGATGGGAGAAGCGACGAAGACCAAATACAAAGACGCGAGCAACTTTACGAGTCCACGTGAGCAATGTGCAAGCCGCCGTGAACATCAAGCAAAAGTAACATCTGTATTTTCTCTTTGGGTGCGCTTCTGCCAGGAGAGAGAGGTGGAGGGGAAGGGGCAGGCCGCCACGCGTCACTCTCCTCCTTCCCCTTGCGTGGCGAGAGGCATACAGCAGTGGCGCCAGCCACTGACGGGCGCGAAACCCAATGCCCAAGGAGGGATGCGGGCGAGCGGCGGCCACGGAGAGTGGGTTGCCGGCTGCTGCTGTTTCGGTTCTTTTCGTGCACCAAAAGCTTTCTGAAACAAGAAGCGGCGTGGCTCTACAGCCACGCCGACTTGATGACTCCGATAGCACCATGCCCTCGGTAGGGTTGTGAAATTTAGTCACGAATGTAGGTCGATCTTCTTTAATCATGACTATAGGTCGCACTTAATTTTTGAAAACATTTTTGAAAAAAAGGTTGACTTATATTTAAATAAATACTGTAATTACACGAAAACACCGTTCAAATTAAGCAGCTTGTAAATGCATTGGAAAATATAGCGGGACAACCAAAATTTTGAAACTTGTTTGAATTAACAGGAAGTATAAAATATCCAAGCTTGAATTATTGCGAGCCTACTGTAGTTTACTTGACTCTAGCAATATAACCAGTCCTCACCTTTCCTGCAGAGGCGATCCACGATGTCGGCACCTGCCTTAAGGTCTGCCAGACTGAACTCGTAGAACTTGGTCCACCCCGAGGACAGGGGCGAGAAAAATCAGCATGGATCAAGAGTTGCTGCTAACTGCCTACGATCCTTGTACAGTAAACAACTAAGAACAAGCTGACCAACACATGGCTCCGACATCACGCTACTGCGGTGGTGCTACTGTCGACATGGCGCATTCGCAGATGCTTCAACTCTGTCAAAACCTGGCTTCTGTGCACCTTTGACAGCCTGGTGTCAGTACAGAACTAGTGATGCAAAACTATCGATAAATTGACTATCGATACTATCGATAGTTTTTCCAAAACTATCGATAGTGTCGCAGAACTATCGATAGTGTCGCAGAACTATAGTGTCAGAACTATCGATAGTCGACTATCGATAGTTTTTCGATAGTCGACTATCAATAGTTTTTCAATAGTCGACTATCGATAGTTCTTCGATAGTCGACTATCGACAGTACTATCGATAGTACTATCGATAGTTTTTCGATAGTCGACTATCGATAGTTTTTCGATAGTCAACTATCGATAGTACTATCGATAGTACTATCGATAGTTTTTCGATCATCGACTACCGATAGTACTATCGATAGTCGACTATCGATAGTTCTATCGATCGTTTTTTACTATCAATACTCAGGTTTCTGGCGACTATCAATACTATCAATAGTACTATCGATAGTTTTGCACAACTAGAGCGAACACAGTTGCCGCACCGCTGCTCGCCTCTCTTCCTCCTCTCTTCGCCCAAACTTCCGTCTTCGTCATCACTGAAAGCTGAACCAAAGTTGGCATGGTAACTGCTTGCTCTAGTTGGTGTTTTATTTGAAAAAAAACATAAAGTGAGAAGAAGAGAAAAGGGAGCGACGCAAACTACTAATGTCGCAAAACTATCGATTGTAATCCGTCGACAATACTATCGATAGGTTTACGATAGTCGACTCTTGATAGTTTTCCGATAGTCGATTAACAATAATTTTCCGATAGTCAACTATCGGTAGTACTATCCATAGCGTTTCGATAGTCGACTATCGATAGTTTTTCGATAGTCGACTATCGATAGTTTTTTTATGGTCGAATTTCGATAGTTTTTCGATAGTCGACTATCGATAGTTTTTCGATAGTCGACTTTTGATAGTACTATCGATAGTTTTTCGATAGTCGACTATCGATAGTACTATCGATAGTTTATCGATAGTACTATCGATTGTTTTTCGATAGTCAACTATCGATAGTACTATAGATAGTTTTTTACTATCGATAGTCAGATTTCTGGTGACTATCGATATTATCGATAGTACTATCGATAGTTTTGCATCACTAGTACAAACACGGACTTGTTTTGTAAACAGCATGTAGAGCCTATACTCAAAATGCATTTAGAAGTGCTATGATTTATTATACTGAAAACTGATGCGCAACATGACTCAAAGTTCATTTTCTGTGTACAGTGGAGCCCCGATCATATGACGCTTGCGGGACCGCACGAAATCATCGTATAATCCTCAAGTCGTATCATTCAAAAAAATTATAATTACAGATAGTGATCGGCCTCGCGCCAAAAAGACAAGCGGAGGTTTTAAATGATGTCTAACCTAATAATCTGCTGTACTTCGACGAAACAAAAACTGTCGGAACAAATTTAAAATTTGTTCTGACGATAATCATGGATAGCGACGGCTTTTCACGCTTTCTGAAAACGAGAACGGCGGAAACCAGCGGAAGCGTGCTCAACCCTGGGAGAAGCAACGAGTAGGAGAAAGTGGCGCAGAGGAGAGCAAGGCTAAACGAGAGAATGATGGGATGAGCGAAGCAAGGACGCAACGCAAAAACGCCTAGGCATTTCACAACCCGGGCAGGAGAAGGGAAAGCGTCTCCTGCTCCCCTTCCGGCGCTGCGGCTGTCTTGGGTTATCGGTGGCGTTTTTTGGACCCTCTGCAACAGCGCGCAGGCACGCAGAACTCTTCCGCGTTGCCGCGCCGCCGCCCCCTCTTTATGCGGCCATCAAATTTGTAGCGCGTTTCTCGCCAGAACGTCATATGACACTATAGTCGGTGACAGGTCAAGAACGAAGTGGAAGCTCCCTTTCCACTTCAGCGGAGCAAACGGTGGAGAGGAGGTTGCCTCCTCTCCACCGTTCCCACTACTAAAGTGGAAAGAGGTGGGAGGAGCTTCCACTTCGTTCTTGACCTGTCACCGACTATAGACGTGAATCATGCACCGTGTAAATAACATTTTTAATATATTATTTCTATGGGGAGTTCATCAGGACCGAGCAAATTCATCGTAAAATGCGGGATGTCACATAAACCAGTAATGCATAATCAAGCTTCCACTGTATATCACATGCTCTCTTTTGTACCTAAGTTCATTCAGTGATTTGCATAAAACCAAACAGGGGAAGCAAACTTGCCGCCATGGAGTTTTGATATAACCCGTTCGTCGTATGTCAATTCCTCAAGTAAGTGTTTCTCAATTCAAACAATAGTAAGAAAATCATGCCTGAATCAGGGCATGATAAATGGATTGCCGACAGACACTCCAAACAGATGTTCCTTGTCTCGGTTCATAATGTGAACTATTTAGGAGGGGCACTCTCCAATAAGATGAATTATTTTTACAGCGAAGCTGTTATAGTACTAGGATCTGGAAAAAAATGCGTCCATGGATGTTAACAAAATCTTTCAGCCTTTCCATTCTGATGAAGAAGCAAGACCAGCGAAGCTGTACTATGGTCAGACGACCTCTCGGACGATCTCGAGGACAACCTCCCGGACGACATCAAGGACAACGTTTAGGACGACTGCAAGGACTACTTCTAGGACGACCTCGAGACAACCTCAAGGACGACGTCTAGGACGACCTCAAAGATGACTTCTAGGGACGACGCCTGGGACGACCTCAGGGACGACGTCTAGGACGACCCTCAAGGACGACTTCTAGGACAATTTCGAAGATAAAGTCTGGGACGACCTCAAGGACGACTTCTGGGACGACGTCTAGGACGACCTCAAGAATGACTTCTAGAACGACCTCGAGGACAACCTCTCGGACGACATCAAGGACGACGTTTAGGACGACCTCAAGGACAACTTCTAGGACGACCTGGAGACAACCTCAAGGACGACGTTTAGGACCTCAAAGACGACTTCTAGGACGACGCCTAGAGAAATTCAGCCTCTTCACTCTGGTGAAAACCAGAGTGGAAAGGAGTGGAAAGGTTGTCGTCATCTATGACTAAAGCCGGCAAGCCGGTTGTCTGGTTGCCGCCATCGCTCATAGATGGCGGCAGCTGTCCAGAGTTTTGTGTCAACATTTCTTTGCGGGGGACATGATCCTGGGGAAACTAGCCCTTAACAGCTCCGCAGTAAAACTCCCGTTTAAACGACGCTCTTTTGTTCCAATTGGTCGTGGCAACTATAAATAAAAAGAGGGAGCAACCCACATGAGTCAGCCTTCCTTGGCATTATGAGGTCCTGATTCCTTGTTATCATCTACGGTCACCGCCTTATCTCAGCTAAGAGTGCGCTGTGACGAGGCTGAGGGAAGAACATGCCGATCTAACCTTTCCTTTCGCTTCCAGGATGCTGATAAAGAGACTTGGGCTCAATTGGAAAAAACTGTCCTCGAGGTGTGCCTCGAAAAATTGGGTTTAGAACTTACAATGTTGTGTGTTGAAAGAGCTCATTGTTTTTATGTAGATAAGTGTCTTTATTTAATCAATATAGCAATTTGTTGTAATGTCGCTGTAAAACCTAAAATAGCTACCAATGAATAGCTGTGTTCCTTTGTCTCTTGTAGTCATTTCCTAGCGACGTTATCAGTTGCCCTTTGGACTTGCCATGGATAGGCCGCGTGTTGCTCGCTCTGAAGAGGAAGAGCGTGCCTACAAGGATCGTCGGCATGCTTAACACCACAAATGTGTGTGAAAGCGTCGAGAAGCCGAACACACAGCGGCCCAACATGGTGCAGCCGATGGTGCAGGTCCATCGGCTTCGATTGATCCTCCACTAACCAATGAACAACGTGCCCGTTTAGAGCATCAGTGGCAACAGAAGCAGGAGTGTGAATGTCATCGCCGGGCAAAAATGACCAACGAAGGTCGGTCCGCTGATGCCAAGCGGAAACTAGTAGCTTTTGTCATAAAGATAACAGCTTCGCTGGTCCTCCATCTTCACGTTAAGGGGATGGGCTCTACAATTTTATTTTTGTACTGAAACAAATGAGTAAATAGTAATAAAATTCCACAAGGTCGAATCAACTGCAAGAATACAACTTTGATGACAACTTTGGTTTGCTAGGTGAAGACTCTAATTTCAATACCTCGTTTTACAGCATACCATAGTGTCGATTCTACCCTACAGTTATCTCACCATGTTACTTCACTACTGAGCTGGATAATCACTCGTGAGCAGCACTGCTTGACCCTGGAGTGGCCTGGTCACTCCAGGATTTCTTTGACTTGTCTTACCAGATGCTTCCGACCAGGTGCCCTCTGACGAGGTGCCCCCTGACAAGGTGCCCCCAACCAGATGCTTTTGACCAAGTGCCCTCTGACTGGGTGCCCCCTTACGAGCTGCCTTCTGATGAGATACCCTCTGACCAGGTGCCCTCTGACTGGATGCCCTCTGACTGGATGCCCTCTGACTGGGTGCCCTCTGACTGGGTGCCCTCTGACGGGGTGCCCCCCGACAGGGTGCCCTCTGAAGGGTGCCCTCTGACCGGGTGCTCTGACAAGGTGCCCTCTGACCAGGTGCCCTCTGATGAGATGCCCTCTGACCAAGTGCCCTTTGACCGGGTGCCCCCTGAACAGGTGCCCTCTGACTGGGTGCCCTCTGACGGGGTGCCCTCTGGCCGGGTGCCCTCTGACCGAGTGCTTTCTGACTGGGTACCCCTGAACAGGTGCCGTCTGACCGGGTGCCCTCTGACCGGGTGCCTCCGACGAAATGCCCTCTCACCGGGTGCCCTCTGACCGGGTGCTCTCTGATCGGGTGCTCTCTGACCGGGTGCTTTCTGACAAGGTGCCCTCTGACCAAGTGCCCTCTGATGAGATGCCCTCTGACCGAGTGCCCTCTGACCGGGTGCCCTCTGACTGGGTGCCCCTGACGGGGTGCCCTCTGACCGGGTGCCCTCTGACCAGGTGCCCTTTGACCGAGTGCCCTCTGACTGGGTACCCTCTGAACAAGTGCCCTCTGATTAGGTGCCCTCTGACCGGGTGCTCTCTGACAAGGTGCCCTCTGACAAGGTGCCCTCTGACCAGGTGCCCTCTGATGAGATGCCCTCTGACCGAGTGCCCTCTGACCAAGTGCCTTCTGAACAGGTGCCCTCTGACGTGGTGCCCTCTGACCGGGTGCCCTCTGACCTGGCTACCCTCTGAACAAGTGCCTTCTGACAAGGTGCAGTCTGACCGGGTGCGCTCCGACGAAATGCCCTCTCACTGGGTGCCCTCTGACCGGGTGACCTGACAGAGTGCCCTCTGACTGGGTGGCCCCTGACCGGGTGCCCCCTGACAGGGTGCCGTCTGACCAGGTGCCCTCTGACAGGGTGCCCTCTGACCGGGTGCCCTCTGACCATGTGCCTTCTGACTGTGTGCCCCCTTAAGAAATGCCTTCTGATGGGATGCCCTCTGACTGGATGCCCTCTGATGGGGTGCCCTCTGAACGGGTGCTCTCTGACAGGGTGCACTCTGACTGGGTGCCCTCTGACCACGTGCCATTCGACCGCATGCCCTCCGACCGCCTGCCGTCTGACCAGGTGCCCTCCGACCGGATGCCCTCCGACCAGGTGCGCTCTACCAGGTGCCTTCTGACACGGGTGGCCTCTGAAGAGATGTCCTCTGACCGGGTGCCCTCTTACGAGATGCCTCTTGATAAGATGCCCTCTGACCAGGTGCCCTCTGATGAGGTGCCCTCTGACTGGATGCTTTCTCACTGGGTGCTCTCTGATGGGGTGCCCCCGACAGGGTGCCCTCTGATGGGGTGCCCTTTGACGGGTGTGACCCTCTGATGAGATGCCCGCCGAACCGAGTGCCCTCTGATGGGGTGCCCTCTGACTGGGCTCCCTCTGACCGCTTGCCGTCTGACCGTGCGCCGTCTGACCGGGTGCCCTCTGACTGGGTGCACTCTGACTGAAATTCCCCTGACTGGGTGCCCTCTGACCGGGTGCACTCTGACAAGATGCCCTCTCACCAGGTGCCCCCTGACTGGGTACCATCTGACCATGTGCCCCCTTAAGAGATGCCTTCTGATGAGATGCCCTCTGACTGAATGCCCTCTGATGGGGTGCCCCCATTGGGGTGCCTCCTGACTGGGTGCCCTCTGATTGGGTGTTCTCTGACTGGGTACCCTCTGACTGGGCACCCTCTGACAAGGTGCCGTCTGACAAGGTGCCGTCTGACCGGGTGCCCTTTGACCGGGTGCCTCTGACCGGGTGCACTCTGACGAAATGCCCTCTGACCGGGTGCCCTTACGAAGTGCCCTCTGACCAGGTGCCCCCTCACTCGGTGTCCCCACCGGGTGCCCGCTGACCGGGTGCCCTCTGACGAAATGCCCTCTGACAAAGTGCCCTCTGACAAAGTGCCCTCTGACTGGGTGCCCTCTGACTGGGTGCCCTCTGACGGGGTGCCCTCTGACCGGGTGCCCTCAGACCAGGTGCGCTCTGACCAGGTGCCTTCTGACAGGGCGGCCTCTGACGAGATGTCCTCTGACCGGGTGCCCTCTGAAAAGATGTCCTTTGACCGGGTGCCCCCTTACGAGATGCCTTTTGATAAGATGCCCTCTGACCAGGTGCCCTCTATTGAGGTGCCCTCTGACTGGATGCCCTCCGACTGGGTGCTCTCTGATGGGGTGCCCCTCGACAGGGTGCCCTCCGACGGGGTGCCCTCTGATGAGATGCCCTCCGACCGAGTGCCCTATGACAGGGTGCCCTCTGACTGGGCTCCCTCTGACCGTGTGCCGTCTGACCGGATGCCGTCTGACTGGGTGCCCTCCGACTGGGTGCACTCTGACGAAATGCCCTCTGACTGGGTGCCCTCTGACTGAGTGCCATCTGACCGGGTGCCCTCTGACCAGGTGTTCTCTGACCGGGTGCACTCTGACAAGATGCCCTCTCACCAGGTGCCCCTGACCGGGTACCATCTGACCATGTGCCCTCTGACTGTGGCCCCCTTAAGAGATGCCTTCTGATGATGTGCCCCCTGACCAGGTGCCCTCTGACTGGGTGCCCTCTGACCGGGTGCCTTCTGACTGGGTGGCCTCCGACAAGATGTCCTCTGACTGGGTGCCCTCTGACGAGATACCCTCTGACCGGGTGCCCTCCGACGGGGTGCCCTCTGACCAGGTGCCCTCTGATTGGGTGTTCTCTAACAAGGTGCCCTTTGAACGGGTGCCCTCTGACTCGGTGCCCTCTGATGGGACGCCTTCTGACGGGGTGCCCTTTGACTGGGTGCCCCGATGGATGTGCTCTGCTGGGGCGCCCCATAGCCGGGTGCCGTATGACCGGGTGCCGTCTGCACTCTTGACGAAATGCCGCCTGACCGGGTGCCATCTGACCGGGTGTACTCTGACAAGATGCCCTCTCCCCAGGTGCCCCCTGACCGGGTACCATCTGACCATATGCCCTCTGTGTGCCCCCTTAAGAGATGCCTTCTGATGAGATGGCCTCCAACCAGGTGCTCTCTGACTGGACGCCCTCTGATGGGGTGCCTTCTGACCGGGTGCCCTCTGACTAGGTACCCTCTGACTGGGCACCCGCTGACAAGGTGCTCTCTGACCGGGTGCCCTCTGACCGGGTGCACTCCTGATGAAATGCCCTCTGACCGGGTGCCCTGACAAAGTGCCCTCTGACCAGGTACCCCCTCACTCGGTGCCCTCTTGCCGGGTGCCTGCTGACCGGTTGCCCTCTGACAAGGTGCCGCTCTGGACCGGGTGCGCTCTGACCGGGTGCCTCTCACCGGCTGCCCTCTGACGAGATGCCCTGTAACTGGGTGCCCTCTGATGAAGTGCCCCCTGACTGGGTGCCCTCTGACCGGGTGCCTTCTGACTGGGTGGCCTCCGACAAGATGTCCTCTGACTGGGTGCCCTCTGACAAGACACCCTCTGACCGGGTGCCCTCTGACGGGGTGCCCTTTGACCGGGTGCCCTCTGATTGGGTGCCCTCTAACAAGGTGCCCTCTAACCGGGTGCCCTTTGAGCGGGTGCCCTCTGATGGGACGCCCTCTGACGGGGTGCCCTTTGACCGGGTGCACTCTGACCCGGTGCCCTCTGTTGGGGCGCCCTATAGCCGGGTGCCGTATGACCGGGTGCCCTCCGACAGAGTGCCCTCCAACCAGATGCTCTCCGACCACATGCCCTGCAACCATATGCCCTTTGACCACATGCCCCCTGACCAGGTTCCCTCTGAGCACATGCCCTCTGAACAGATGCCTTCTGAACAGGTGCCTTTTGACCAGCTCTCTGACCAGCTTTCCAATTAGATGCTCTTTGATCATGTGCTTTCTGGTCACACTCTCTGACCAGACGCTTTCTGTTTAGATGCTCTCTGACCATACACTATTTTATCAGACACTTTGATTAGCCATTCTCTGGCCAGTTGCTCTCTGATCGGGCACTCTTTGAGCAGTTCTTATTATCAGTGCATTGCTACTCTGAGCCTCGAGAAGCTTGCTGAGTCATCACCAGAGCCTCACCTGAGGAATGTAGGTGCGTCGTTCCTGCACAATTGCATGGAACCAGGCTAGCACAAAGTATGCCTGAGAGCAGAGCAGGTTTCCACGCACAGAAATGGTCTGCGGTGTCCAGCCACTGTAGGTCCTCTGTAGGTTTCTCTTTACCCTCGGCGGGGCACCTGAAAAGAAAAATAAAGGCGATTTCGCCCCGGAAGGCACACTGAGGAGCTGACCTTGTATTCCTATATGAATGTTGCACTCCCAAAACCTTTTTCAAACAACCTGGATAGGAGACCCATAAAATAAACTGCATTGCCCCCCCCCCCCCCCAAGAAAAAAAGTAAACTAAAATGTAGACTGCAAGGCACGATTTGATGCATAGCCATTCGAGTAAGATGTCAGGAGAATTTCGGTACTCATCGCTGCCCTATGCCACGAAATAGAGTCAAACCTTACTATATCGAACCCGTTTACATCCAATTATCCCTTATATCAAACAATTTTTTGTGCACAGTAATATATAGCGAAAACTATGGTCACATCAAACAAAAATAGCAGCCGCTACCGATATATCAAACTGCCAAGAGCGCCATTTTGCTCTGCAAGTTGGCTTTCCACCAACGCAAGCGGCCGCATTGGGGAAAAGCCAGCTTGCAGAGCATGCTGGTTTTTTCCTAAGCAGCCACGTCGACCGCTTGGAAGAAAAAAACCTCTCTTGTGGAAGGAGCGGAGAGAGGGTGTTCTATGCTCCCTCTCCCGCTCCGTCCGCAAAAGAGAATATTATTTTTCTTCCGGGCGGTTGATGCGACCGCCCAAAAGGAAAAAAGCCAGCTTGCTCGGCTAGCTGGCTTTCCCCAATGCAGTCGCCTGCCTGAGGGGAAAGCCAACTTGCAGAGCAAAACGGCGCTCTGCAGGAGGTGCTCCTGCTCGGACGTGCTCCGTGCTGTCGGCATAGTTCGGCGCTAATGCGTGAATATAGAAGGCAGCGACCTCAGCATTTTGGAGTCCGTCGATAGCGTAGAAACATATTGTTATCGCGGATGCAATGAAGAAAAAGCAGCAGAAAATGCAAGACTATTTCATTGAGTAATATGTCAGCAGAAAGTGGATTTTCGGAGTCAAATTTATTAAAACGTTTATATCGAACTACCCATTTAATCGAACTGGTAGACGTTTTCTTTTTTTGCGAGTTCGGTATAAACAGGTTTGACTGTACACCTTCCATGAAACCAATGTCTCAATTAAGTAAAGTCAAGGTTTGGCACTTCAGTGGTCACGTTCATCCAACCAGATTGTGCGATATTTACCTCAAATGACAAAACTTGCAACCTTTCTAAGCAACGTGGTCATCTGAAGCAAGGTACACCTTGAAACTGCACTAGTTAAAGCTGATCACAAGACCGACGTCGGCGTTTCCTCACACTTAGTAACTTCGAAAAGGCATTGGAGGGCAGCAAGCTAAACTGCCTATGTTGTTGTTAGAACATTCTTTATTGGCCTGTTCTATACGTATATATACACTATACACATATATAGGGCACCGTCGTGGCTGGGCTTGGTGCTCTCGCTTTGCACCCGCGTCTTTTGCACCTCCATCTTCCCTGTGCTGCACCCACTGTTTTTGCTTCTTATCCGCTTCGGTAGTACACAAAGCTGGCAAGCGAGGGCGTCTTCGTAGTCTGTGTAGCCTGCTTTGCTGCTGCTGATAGCATATTGAGGAAAGACCCTGATCCAACAGTAGTCACCGATTGCACGCGGAGCTTGCGATTTGCGACTGCACCCTCCACACTCTATCGATCAAAAGTACTAAGGCTGGCCCTATACATTCTATACATTTAAAAATCAGGAAAGAAATCGGCGATTGCTTGCTTTACCCAACAGTGTCGTGCAGTGGACCCTCTTAAGTGCTGGAAGTGTGAGACGGAGAATTACTGTGGCGCAGTTTATCATGCAAGGACATCAGAAATGGCTTCTTGTCTCCTGTACAGTTCAAGCCGAGCATGGATAACCGAGCCTGATTTCTCGTCTTCCTACCTCATAGGTCACCTTGAGGCACATCTCGAGCAAGACGCTGGAGAATCTTGGGGTGCGCCTCCGTCGTAAGCCAGAGTCGGAAGTCCTGGTGAGGCCGTAGTGCTCCTATTTCCTGTCCCCACACGAAACAAAAAGGAAAGGTTAAGGGAGACACCCTGCCCTTAAAAAACAAAAATGTCAAAAACATTTTAACGTGATAGCATTAAGGAACTCGTGCCACAAAAAGTCGGCATCGGTGGGACCATTTTCCCGCCAAATTTAGCGGAAAAGTTTCCCGCCAAATCTAGCGGCAAATTTTCCCGCCAAATCTAGCAAAAACTTTTTCCGACAAATTTATCGGGTTCATAAGGTCATGCCGTCACAGCCACGTGCGACGTCACGTGACATGTTACGCTACGGACTAGACCACGCACACACGCTTGCACGGCTTGGCAACGAGCATGTGTTCATATGAGAAGACTGCGAACGGGACCCGATAACGCTCTTGCGTTCCACTCTTAAAAGCAAAGCTTAACCATCCCCCAAGTTGTTTTCTATTATTTAGAAGGCACAAACAATATACATTCTAGTGACCACATAGAAAATGTGCGTTTATTTAGTTACCCTGACCGAAAGTTCCATATCCGGGCTGTTTACAAGCAGGTTTTGAAAATCTTTTCCTGTTTTCTCAAAATTTACTTTCTTGCCTCAACACAAAGTTGAAGCGGAGTTGCCCTTTAAAGAGATACTTCAACGAAATTTGAAATATACCAGTCGTGTTCAGAAATAGGCTGAATATGATCCACGATACCCATAAATGACAATCGCACGTTTGTACTTTGAGCCTAATGGCTGTATTTTTCGTTATAAACGGCCCACTCTGGCAAGCGCTCGGAGAGCAGCCAGTGGAGAGCACGTCACATTCGGCGCATACGTGATGTAGATTGTCTCAGGACGAGCAAAGCCGCAGTGAGGCTGATGTCGACAGGATCTCCTAGCCGTTCTAGCCACTGAAGAGGCCGCAGCACGCCACAGATCGGGCCACCGCAACTAACCGCAAAGCTGCTTTTGTATGAATTTTGAGTAACTGGTTAATCTTGCATAATCTTGTGGAGGGACAATAGCCACGTTTGGGACACACAAAACCAAGTCCCGGTGAGAGAGCAGTTCCTCCTTCCCTTTTCTCTCATGGTGGCCGGAGAGCTGGCGGGGTGACGTCAGGTTCAAGGCATGTATAGTTCTAGGCAAGACAGTCATCGTCACTAGCTGTCAAGGTTCCTAGACGGGCATTACAAATGAGGCTTTGGCGACATCCACCAGGTGCTCTTTGCTAATCGTTTACTTCGTTTTAAAATTCCTTTTCGTGTCTTTTTTAACGAGAGATTGGTGCATCTGATGTGGTACTGCTCCCTTGAGCACGAATAGACCAAGAAATAAGCGCCGAAATTTCGCTGTACAGTCGAACCCCGCTCAACGAACACCGCTTCAACGAAATTTCTGGATCAACGAATATTTTTAGTTCCCCGTCAACGGTCCATAAGAGTCAATGCATAAAAAGTCTCAGTACAGCGAACACTGTTTCTTGTGCCGTTCCGCTTGAATGAAACTTCACAGAACAATTCCGAAGTTCAAAAGTTTAATTTTCCGTATGGAAAACAAACTTTCGTGCAGTTTGGTGCATTTTAGCACATAAAATATGTCTACTATAAAGATTAAAAGGCGTGTTGAACCACCAGCAACTGCCCCTGATAGCCGGTGCCCGAGCACAACGTTGACCGATGCGTGCAGGCCGCCATTACTCGATGGAAACGGCGATGAGGCTGGCCTTTCTTCGACTGTTGCACCAATGTTGGTTGCACCCTATCTCTTGGCTTGATATTTTTCTGCTGCAGACTATCCAAAGCAGATGTTGGTTGCACCCTTGCTCTTGGTTTGATAATCCTCTGCTGCAGACTATTCAAAGCCGAAGCTCAGTCGTCTTTTTCGTTTTGTCGGTTGTCTTTTTGTCAGTATGGTACGCGGGCTTTTTGGACATGGCACCGCCAAGCAAAACGCAAAAGTTTTTATCTTTAGAAGATAAAGCTCTCATCCTGGCCAAAGTTGCAAGTGGACAGAAGAAAGCTGTCATAAGCGGAAAAGTTAGGAATTCCATCGAGTTCTTTGTCAATGATCCTAAAGTCAAAAGATGCAATCGAAAAGGCTCTTGCATTGGGGACATCGGCCAAGCAAAAGAAACTGACACCATCGGCGCACGAAGAGCTCGACAAGGCTATCTATACATGGTTTGTGGCGACGAGGGCAAAATATTGAGATACCCATCAGTGGAAGCGTCGTGCAGCAGAAGGCCTTAAATTTCGCTTGCCTGCTCAGAATTGACAACTTCAAAACTAGCACCGGCTGGCTCAACAGATTTCTGTAGTCTACCAGTTCAGGTATGCCATTTCTTTGTGAATTTCACAAGAACAAAGTTTTCGCTACAACAAATCTTTTCTTGCGCACCGTCAATTTCGCTGTAGCGGGGTTCGACTGTAGTATCTCTTTAACGCAGGGGTGCACAACATGCGGCCCGCGGGCACTTTTGTGCGGCCCGTGGACATGACACTGCGAGATGTGCTCAAGACGGCAACCAGTGCGATGATGCCAGATATTAAAAACCCGCGCAGCTCCCAATAAAAAATTTTGTGGCCCGCGTTATTTTTGAGTTGCGCACCCGTGCTTTAATTTATAATTTGCGGAATTTTCAAGTTTGGGAAAAGTTAATGGTGGGCGCTTGTACGAAGTATTTTACGGTAGTGTATGTTCAACTAAAATAATGTAAGAATAAAATAACTTCAAGCACCAAAATTGCTGCTTCGTTCCAGTTTTAAAGGGTGTAATAAAACTGGAATTCTTAATTCAGATAAAAACAAAGCTTTTGTCCTTTGGTCATGAACAACATCCAACGTTTTATATTTAGAACTTCGTGATAACAAAAAGTCACTATGCAAACAATATTTACGCCTTCTTAAAATTAAAAGCAATCCCGCCACTCGTTAGGTTATTCTGAAGCTTCCATCCACTGCTCGAGCTAACTGTTTTTATTTACTTAACTGCCTATCGAACAGATGGAAGGTATCTGAAGGTGATAACTAAGCAAAAACATTGCCAAAAAATAAATCTACAGGGCAATCCATACAAAGCTCACAATTAACCAAGTGCCCTCGCTACATCTCAACTTGTTAAAAAGCTATCGTCAGGATATCGCAGTGTATCAGAAATTTCATTTCATTTCTTTACTCTCACGGCCCGAAGGCATTAGAGAGAGAGTAGGTTAGTTATTCAAAAATACGAGAATGCAATGCTAACGAGGTAAAAATACATTAGTATAAATGAACAAGGCAAGAAATATGTCAATACTCAAATAAACCAAGAAAAAAAAGTTAAAACATTGTTAAGGAACATTTAAAAAAATTGTAATTGCAGTTCAAAAAAAAATTAACGATGTTTGCAATTATCTGTAACGCTGAATTAAAGTGCAGCTCTTGAGGTGGAGGAGGGGAGGGTATGCCCCTCTTCCATCCCCGCTAAATTTAGGGAAATTTTACCCTTGTGACGTCACATGTGATGCCACATGCGACGTCACAAGGGTAAATTTAGCAGGAATATTTTTCGGCCAGATTTAGCGGAAAAATTTCCCGCTAAATTTGGCAGGAGTATCGGCAATGTTAAATGCGTGTGATGTCACATGATGTTCTACGTCAAGTGTTTCTTATAATGACGTAACACGTGACTTCACGAGGGCAACCCTCATGAGGGTAACCCTCGTGAGGGTAACCCTGCGACCTGGAAGGTAACCCTCGTGAGGGTAACCCTCGTGACGTGACACGTCACGTGTGACGTCATTATGGGATGCGCTGCAACGAAGCAAGATACGCAAAAGCGCGATACCTACTTTGTGGCTTTTGCTTCACTGCAGCACACCAGTGCACAAAGAGAAGTGCACTCAGTGAAGCTAACTAACCTGCCAGAAGGGTACATGTTCATTGTCTTGTCCCTGTCTGTCCTTCTGCACTTTTAATGCGAGAGCATTAACTCATCCCATGGAGCGAAGCCGGCGGCATCTGTAACCGCAAAACAAACAAGCGAAAGAAATGCCCATTCTCTCATTGGCTGAGCAAAATGGCTTCTAGATAGCCATTAGCGGCCGCTTACGAGTGCGCGCTGGCTGCCGCTCTCGTGTCAGGCGTTACTGGACGGGGTGGAGGGCTGTGGGCACTTCTGCTCCTCTCGGCGCCAAGGCACATGGCAGGAACACCAAGAGAACATCTACATTGTTGGCACCTCGTGCAGCTAGCGAAAAAGTGGCCGTCTCACGCCAGTACACTGCAGACAAACCAAGGGATGCGGACATATCATGCTTGCGTACATTCACAACTTCATAAGAAGTGCTTAAGTGTCCTTGGAATTCTTTATTGTTCATATCACCAGAACAGACCACAAACGTGATAAATATTATTAAAAGTTCGAGTACTGTCAGAGTTTGATACGGCGATAAAATTGCTTATTACCTTATTTGAGGCGATAATCGAAAGTTCCGAAAATTTGCACAAGACTACTGTAACGATCAGGCCATGTAGCGGGGCCCGAGCTATCATATTTTCAGTATTAAGAAGCAAAATTACGTCTTGGTGCAACGTTGGTGCTGTAGAGGCTCGTAGCGACAACACCATCTTCCCGCAACAGGCTCTCCCGAGCTGTGGAGGAGGCTGGCACGTAACGGAGATACCCGTCACCAGACCTCCGTGAGGGTAGACTAAACAACTCAAGTCACTTGGTTAGGATGCATGAACATTCCTCGCAGTTTTAATCTCGTTATTCTTGCGGAATCCTTCAGAAAATAAAACGTGTTCAGTAGAACATTATTCGTATCTACAGCGCGAATTCCTTACAGTTTGGCAAAACGCAGCAAGATGTGGCAGGGTAAGCGCTCTTCCGCAAACGGCACAGCGATCACATCACTGGTTTTCCCAGTTGTAACCGACTTTATAGACATGCTAGTTAAAACCGACTTTTATAGACATACTAACAAAAGGTACAGAACGGTTTTCTGTCCTCTTGCTTCGCGAAGACAGCCTGAGTCAAGGGGTCTGCTAAAATCTCATCTAAATCATGCAGGAGCTCCTTCGGAATTTCCCCTCATCATCAGCAGTGCCCTAGATGCCCCATGGAACAAAGTGGCACGCTGGGAGCCTGGTGCCCGAGCAAACGTCACGCGATGCAACAAAGAACAGTTGTCGCGCGTGCATTTGAAACTGGGACAAGAACATTGATACTACCGTGCCTGGAAGGCAGCTATTCCTGGTGCATTTACTGCGTCCAAAACCCCTGGGGGTGCCACAGCAGAGCTGGTGCATGTGGCAGGCACCCGTCCGCTGCAATTCGCGCCTCGAGCTTAAAGTCCACGCAAGCTACGGCAACCAGCAGTTGGGATGCAACGACAATGCCAACCCTCGCCTTCGCTCCTACTTTTGCCGGCCCGGAACATCTAGCTTCGACCGCAGGGATCGCGACATCCGATGACGCGGTACTCCGGCCTCCGTGACGTAACGTGTCGCCAACTTGGGGACCGCTTTCGACGCACGGGCGGCGTACGACACTGAACGCTGTCGGTCGAAGGTGCGCTCCGGGCACCGGTACTCTCGAGGCGTTCTGGGCGTACCTTGACGAGGTGGGGCAGCCAGCCGGTGACCAGGTGGAGGTTTGTGAGGCACAGCCAGGAGCCTTCCTGCGCGCACGTCTTCAAGTACTCCAGGGCCAGGTCCATCTGCCCTTGTCCCATCGACACCTTGAAGAGAGGCGGGAAGCTAGACAATCCCCGTCCTCACCGGCCCCCACATGCACGGGGTGCAACCACGAAAATGGTTCGACAAAATTAAGCGGAGAGGTAACCTTTAATCCTCCGAGGGTTAAAGGTTACGACCAATGGGTCCAAGCAGAGTTAAGATGGAAAGCTCTAAAAGGACCAACCTGGTGGTACTTGTTGGAGCCCTGACTGCATTGGCAACATCGAGCAACTCCTGGGAGGCATCCACGCTCGGAGAGGTCACAACCAAGATTGGCTCCGTAGCGCCGCTCTCTGCCGCGTGCAGTCGCTGGAAATTGAGCGCCTGGGGGACAGTCCCTCAAACCTGCATGGAACCCATGCTCATCAAACACGGTATTCCTCAGGAATAAGTGAAAGCAACCATAATGCGAGTCATCTATAATAACGAGACAGAAATGCACATATTTACCCGGTTCTGTCCACGAAAATGTTGTTTCTAGAGCGGGGCATCCATATTAATGATCCATATTGACGAAACGTGACTTTGCTCGTATGATGCTAACACGATAATTCTATGCCAACAAGGTAAATTACAAAGAAGACTGTAAAGTGCCGAGTTACCAAATGAAATTTCAAGTACAGTGCACAACATCAGACGACCACTACTCACAGGGTGGAATAAACGTTGACTCTCGACTGGAAAAAAGCTCGCAAAGTGTTGTTTGAAAGACGACCCTGCCAGAGGCGACGGCCCATGCCCTCGTACATGCGCAGGAAGCGCGGCACTTAGAACGCTTTAAACCAAAGCAAGTATTAATTAGCTCTGTGGACAGCGAAGAACCATCGTCTGACTAGTGCGCAACATTTATTTTTGCATTGGCGTGCGTTTCATAAAATCTGTTCTATGAGGTATCTGGTCAATTTTCATTATTTTACCTGCGCGATGGAATCGGCAGCAGTTTCCTTTTGATTATCTGGAAGCTAAATCTGCGTGCGCATTAGAATTGGGGTGCGTTAGAATC
This sequence comes from Ixodes ricinus, assembly GCA_037355805.1. Taxonomy (NCBI): domain Eukaryota; kingdom Metazoa; phylum Arthropoda; class Arachnida; order Ixodida; family Ixodidae; genus Ixodes; species Ixodes ricinus. The sequence continues at coordinate 1,975 of JAZHYW010006538.1, read as the reverse complement.
GTGCAAACAGTTTCTTTAAATAAAGAGCTGGTAGAGCGAAACTACCAATACCAGCTTCATTTATAACATGTTTTAAAGGTAAGTCTGGATATAACCAACTACTGATAAAACGACCACTATTCGCGGAACTATCGCATTCATTATAAGTGGGTTTGACTGTATTAATGACAAACTTCCTGAACATAACCTGTCCCTCCGGTCCACAGTTGGAGGTCACTTTCCTTACACGGCCAAGTTTGTTCCTGCAAGCCAATAACCCTGGTTAATACAACTATTATCGGTAGACATAGGGACAAAATTATGAGGGAGATCTATGAAGCCTTTATTATAATGGGTTTGGGAGATTGCTGCATGAGTCAACCATCTGTAGCGTATCCAAAAGGACATTTAATTTTTTACACGCATATATGTAATGATGTTTGTGCAAGGCCTGCCTCACTCAGGTTCAGTGTGAAAGAAATTCCGAGTGAGGCTTACCTAGAACCCTGCTGACGAAGAGCGTGAGTGCACTGACGAGACGGTCGGGCCTCAGCGCCTGGACGAGCAGCGTCTGCTGGAAGAGCGTCAGCCTCTTGGCCACCGCCTCCGAGGATCTCCACGCTCACAGTGGCTGCTCTCCGCAAAGCCCCGCCAGAGCTCCTGGTTCTCCAGCTGAAGCGCCGACGAAAGCTCCGGGAAAAGGTTCTGCACGACCAGGTGCCCTTTCTTAAAAGCGAGCAGGTGTGTGAGAAGAAAGAAACCGAGACAAACTTTTGGGGCTACAAGGCCCGTGCCGCCGAAGGACTGGGGATCCATTCTAGACAATCTGGAGATCCTCAATGTACGAGCAAAGCCTCATTGGGGGCCTGAAGCCACCTCTGCTTTTTCACAGGCATGCGTTTTTTGGCAAAAGAAAGCGAGATCTTTTGACTCCTCTATATATTACAGTGGAGCTGTTAAAAGCTAGTTTCCCTAGTATCATGTCCGTGGACAAGCAGCGTGTCGACACAAAACTCCAGACAGCTACCGCCATCTATGAGTGATGGCGGCAACCAGACAACAGCTTGCGGTTGTCTGGTTGCCGCCATCACTCATAGATCCCGCCATCTATGACGTCGCTCATAGATGGCGGCAATTTTTCCACTCTGGTTTTCACCAGGTGGAAAGGTTGAAATTCTCTAGACGTCAGTCCTTGGGGTTGTCCTAGAAGTTGTCCTTGGGGTCGTCCCAGACGTCGTCCTTTAGGTCGTTCCTGGAGGTCATTCGAGAAGCTGCCCTCAAGGTCGTCTTAGAAGTCATCCTTGAGGTCGTCCTAGAGGTTGTCCTTGAGGTTGTACCTCAAGGTACAACCTTACATACCTTGCTGCAGCAACACCACTTAGAATCATCAAAGACTGTATACTAGAATTTTGACGTCATCACAGCGAGATGGAGCGATGGCGCCAGATTGGATATGAGTGCTGCGTCAGCATTCACGTCGAAGGACACTCGGCGTCGAGCTCGGGGTCCGATTGCCAAGTTGGCGCTATTTGACCGTGGCGAAGTCCTGTGGAGGACGAGGAAAGTGTTCTCGGGCCTCGATTATTCTAGGTGGTGATGGCTGCACTGAGGTAAGGGGGAGCGGCGGAGCCACCAGCTACCGGCCAGAATATATACATGGTCCACTTGCTCTCCAGGGCATACAAAAGATTCAGATTTTGTAAAGTTACTAATTCGGAAGCCCTTTTCATTCTTAAATGCCAATATGCAATGTTTACGAAGATGTCGTAAGCGCGCTCAAACAGCGCGGGAAGCAAACACGGCAATGGTGATCCGGCGAAGGTACCTTGAGAAGTGCCACCGCCAAGGCCCGCTCGTCTTCTATCCAACCCGGCAACTCGGCCCGTACGCTCTCCTTGTCGAACTGGCGTCGGTCACCAGCATCCCCGTGAAGACCTCCCACTCCTGCAGGGCGAGAGCAGGTGCGGCCGTGTGCAGTGGCGGCCAAACGGTCGCT
>JAZHYW010006537.1:0-31675 GCA_037355805.1 Ixodes ricinus | reverse complement strand
GGATGGTATAAATCGAATCGCATACACTCGAGCGACCCCCCCCCCCCCCCCTTCCCCCCTCCGCACGTTCTCTAATTCGGAGGCACACTCAAATGACAAAAAAAAAAAAAGAAAAAGAGAATGAGGAGCAGGCCAGCGGTGGATTCCGGTCAAGTAACATAAGCGAGACAAAACGAAAGCATTAGGTTATTGATGGTTAGTTTTTTTTAATTACATAGCAGTGATTGGAGCCACACGTGCTTCATATCAGACTGTGCCTGCCATAATTTCTCGGCATACAGCAGAGCACAGCGCACCAGAAGTCACTTTTGAAGCTTTAAGAAACGCAGGGCGTGCCGAGACCCGAGCATCATAGTTCGCGTTCTGCAGCCAATGAAATCGCAGCCTTACCCAATAACTTTAAAGAACCAATCACGAACCAAAGGAGCTGGGAAGCGCAATAAGCAGCACCCTGCGTTTCCCAGGGTTCTTATTGACGCCACTCTATAAGCAAATCATGTGCGTCCATTTCTTCGCAAGATGCTCGAAAGAGCGCTGCAGTCTATAGGGAAGAACAGCTTGACGAACGACGAGGTCGCAGACACGCGCAGACCGAAAAGGCAATCCGCGCCGTGACACCGGGAGCGGGAGGTAACACGAGAAGCTCGTCACACCTCCACCGTCACACAGCGCAGACATGTGTTTGGAAGCGTACCAACATATATCCAGTCTCGTCCTTCACCCTGCAGTTCCCTCAGTAGATAGTAGCGATTGACTCTTCCCAAGGAATATGGGGGAACGTTAGATGCATCGAATTCTTTTAACGATAGCTTTCAAGCGCTGCATGTCACAAGGCATGCACACTCTAGAAAACGTCTGTGAGTTCACTTTCCCCGAGAACACGGAGGTAGCCAATCACGGTGGACAATAGAGGAATCCCGTCGTATCTGACAAACTTCAGAAGACATCCATATACGGAAAGCTGCGACGTGTGCAAAGACAACGAGAAAGAGAACGTCATATTCATTATCCCTGAGCACATGGTATTTTTTTTCTCTAATCCTATACTGAGCCTCTTCATTCCTTGGGAGCCGTTTGTTACGCACTGCGATTGACTGCCTTTGTTTTCTGCAGGAAAGTGAACTCACAGTATTTTGTTTTTAAGCGCAGCGTCTCCGTGGTTAACAAAAAGAAGCACAACATCAGGCCCGCCATTTTCGCGACATGAGATCCCTCTGTATGTACTCACATCCGAATCGTCCCGGAGGTAATCTCGTGAACCCCGGCTTGAGTCTTCCCTCGCCGAACCTTCAGGTAGACCAGAACCGCTAACACGTATACCAGTCCCAGAATCCCCAGGCACAGCCCACGATTGTGAAGTCCGTGGTTTTGCGTTCTATCGAGGTCACCCCGGGAGCCCACCCTGCCCTGAACGCCACACAGGGGTTCGAACACGGCTCCTGCGCGTCTGCACACCGAACCCTCGAGAGCAAAAGCTTGTGCTGGAGTTCTCTTCGTCGGCGTTCGTCGCCCAGCCACTGGAGGAACGTGCGATTGCTGTCCTGGTACAGGGCGAAGAGTGGAGTCCTCTCTGTGGATGCCTGGATCCAGCCGTTCGAGCTCAGGTACTGGGTCGGTTCACGCGGCACCAGAGAGGCTGCACGGACGCCGCACCTGTTGAGAGACATTAGAAGCAATAGGTAAAGCCTAGAGTCCTCGAATAAGTTGCGCTTTGGACTACCGACACTCCAATCTTCGACTATCTTGCAGGCGCCGCTATTGTTTTGCTACAGTGTAGCAGAGCGTGCAGCAGAGCGTGCAGCGAAGCAGCAGAGCAGAGCCTTTTGCAAAGCGTGCAGCGCCGTACGTGACGCCGGGAATACAAGGACCGGCTTTAGCAGACAACAGAGGCGAGCTTGATGGCAACGGCGAGCGGACGAGGGCAGGCGAGCAACTGGGCTACCCTCCCACTCTCTTCAGTGTTACGTGGTGGGCGCCGCGTGGGCAAGGAGCGTGAGACTTCCCTCACGGCCTTTTGGAATTATTGCAAAATGTCTATTGGCGATTGTTAAGATTCGCAAAATGCGACTCCCTGGGCTTGAAGTACGGTGCATGAACTCAGTCAGTAGAGAGTTTTAGCAGGTATCAATATCGGGGCGAAAAAACAATCTGCTAAAACTTTCTAATATCGTTTCTGTTTTACCGATAATTATTTTAACGTGTCTGGAGGATGGAAGGGCGATTACTGCAATTATAAACAAGGTTCGAGATAACTAACAACTATTATTTTAAGCAACAAGATGGCTGGAGATGCATTACTCTGAGGTGCGGCCTATTTAGTGGCTTTGGTATAATATATTCCAATAGTTGCCTTTTGGCCGCAGCCATCTTCGGGGCTGCGGAACAAGTTGTAAGCATCCGAACATCTCTTTTCTGCGTATTATCACAATTTGTACATGGGTCCGGAGCTCCGTGACTCGACCCTTTTCGTCGGAGTGATAAGCGCTGAAAACTTTGTATTTATTTATTCCCTCGTGGCCTAAATACATGACAAACGGGAGTGGACAAGAACACCTAAATAACGTACATAAAACTACGACGAAGAGAGGTAAAATTAATCAGGTTAACATATAAAATACAGGAAGATCCATCGGTGGATTGTTCGAGAATGCGTTAGCACGACCCTTGGAAACGCCACACACGTTTCCTTTTGAGAATCGCTAACGCTGACCCCTTCACTTCTTTCTTTTGACTTTCTCTTTTGCTTCCTTTTTTTTCTCCTGCGTCTTTTTGGCCTGGTTACGGAGTCAGTATTGGCGCTTCCCAAAGGGGAACGTGTGTGCCGTTTCCCAAGGTTCACGCTAATGAATACCCCAAAAATCCAACAAGGAATTTTCCTTTAATTATTTTCACCCTTCTTTTTCTCCTCTGCCTGTCAGAGTACGTCGACGCCCTTGGATACGGTCATCATATCACTCGTGGGAAGAACCGTATCCATACAACTCTTGGAAGGAACCGCATCCAGATAACTCGTGGAGTGAGCCGCATTTCATTGTTTTAACTACATAAATACATCACAGCCCACGCACCGCTTCTACGGCAAAGCAAGAGCGAAGAACAACCGGCGACAGCAGAGCGGCAACTGAGCACGCCCGCATTCCATCGCGTCACGGCGCAACGCCTCCTAGATAACAAAGTCGTAGGGCTGAAAGAGATGGCGTCATCAGAGAAGACACATATTGGATACGGCGATTGCATCGATTGGACACGACGATTGCATCAACGTTCGGCTCAAACTTGACTCAAAGCCGAGCGCTGACGGAGCACTCTTTTAAAGTCTGAGTCCAGCGATTGGACTTCTCTGATTAAGCCATCTCATTCAGCACTACGGCTTTGTTACCTAGGATCTGTTGCGCGGCTTCGCCTCTTCTCTTGCTCCGATGCAACTCTGCGCGTGACTTTGCCGAAAACGAAAGGGCTCATTTTGACGAAAACCCGGCGGTGCCTGTCAGTTTGTCAGCGCCTGGGAGAGAGGGAGAGGTCTACGCGTACTCACGTCAGCGCTTCGGAGCAACAATGGAATTGTCGCATGCGACAACCGAGAAACAAAAGACACCGCCGTTTTTAGTCAAAACGAGTGTTCTAATGCTAACGCAATAAGAATAATATTTCATTACTTAAACTACCTCAATCTAACGTGGGAAGTACGCTTTCTAAACGATGCATTAACAAACTCCCCTCCATTGTGAGAAGCACAAATATGCGTCACGTAAATAAGATGCCATATCGGCACGCCATAAAAAAAGATCTATTTCAGCAATGTAGATAACTTATCGTACAATTCCTTTATGAATTTCATCTCCTATACCAGGAACACATTTCATACGCAAAGCGCCGTAAGTTTTGAAAGAAGCCTTCTGAACTGGCGGAGGGATTAATGACTGAACGTCTGCGACGCAAATGTATATGAAATGTGGCTGATGCTGTTCCATCGAAATAATTATTTTAAACAATCAACAGCATAAATGGTCCAGCGTTTTAGAGAAAACTAGATATGCATTCCCGTGAATCATAATATACTGCGCGTGCAGGATTAAGTGAACAATTCATAAATGACAAATCTCATGCCATATACTCATTTGTCTTCCAGTATATAGATCTGTGACGTTGATAATCTTGGAGCCAGTATACATTTTATTTCGCTTAATATTTTTTAAGGTAATTGTAGAAGTGTTGGCAGAGCAGAACGACCCTACTAATGTTCATTGTATTATTTACTGGTGCTTCCTGGCATGTGATTTTTGTTTTGTTTTTATGCGATGGATTTTCAATGCGTTTTACTTTTGTTTTTGCCAAGGAGACTATTATATGGTGGAAATGAACTATCGAACTTTGGAACTTTATAGAAGAATAAAATAGAGTCAAGGGTAAAAAAGACCGCTTTATTTCCCTTTGCATTTATTGGTCCTCCTTTGAAAATGAACAATGGAAACGTAGGCAATGAAAATATCTTAATGATGAAGAAAACCGGAAAGGGTTAGTTCAAGGTTCACAAAGAAAATTGGTGGCCATTACCTTAAATACGAGACATATTTTGCACTTAATCCAATTGCTTGCATTTCGGAACATCATGTGGTCAGTAGGCCCGCAACGTATAATAAAGAGATTAAGTAACTTCCTGTCCAGTAAAGTTAGTTATCTGTTTTATAAGTTAGGAATATCTAATCTTTCACACCATTTTAAAGGATGTGGCGTCCTTCCTATGCCAGTTTTGCGAGTGATGCAAGAATATAACCCTAACATTGTTTTACTATATTTAGGCGAGCAAGTTTTAGCTTCTCTTTCCTTAAAATGGGCTAGGTTCTGAAGGGCGCAGCACATGCACGTGTTATGGTGGAACATTTTGAGAACCACCTTTTGTTCACAACTCACACACCCCTCGTCACATTTTTGTTTTGGTATATTCTTGACATTCCCAAATCTACAGCGCCCATTAATCTTAACGCCGTTACTTGATCACAGGTAATATTATTCTATTACCCGCTACTCAAAACTAAATTGGTCACTGCAGCATTTGCAATATGTTCCCCAGGCTGGGCTGTTATCGGGAAGCCGAACTGTACCAAGTAGATCGTCCAGTGAATAAATAAAAAAAGTGCCAAAACCGCACCATTTCATGGTGGAGGTGATAAGTTTGGGAGCACTGTACGTAGTGCTTGCGCGGAATATACCTCGCAATAATTTATTATTTGGCAGGCGTGCAGAGTCCAGCAAGTACTGCGCATCAAGTACAACCCCCATGAGGTTTTGCAATAAACATGCACGAAATTTTAAACGTCTAAGAGGAAACCATAGCTGAGGAATTTTTCCAGCCCCTGTGCAGACGGCAATTCATTAAATTTTCTTCACGCGCGCCTCTCATATATTTTATTGAAGCTAGGCTGCGTTTCGGATTAAAAACAATTAGGCAATGTGAACGTACGCCAAGATTCATGTATTCCATTATCAGTAAAATAGCCGCTGACAAACGTCTATCAAAAATAATAATAAATATATAAAAGGCGCGCACAACTGAAATGATTATCGTCCTTAATCGGGCGTCCATAACAAAGCAATTGCATTTCAAGCGAATCGAGGACAGTCATTAATCAAGGAGTATCCGAATGGTCATCCGTATGCGGACGCGCTGCTGCCTGGAGGTGCCTATTATAAAAACTCATTAATAAAGCAGTAATATTCAAGATAAAACACGTAGTTCCGTGTATTGAAAAATGTTAATAACTCCTACCTCCATAAAAATTCGATTCGATTTCTTCATATCTTAATAACCAGTGGCGATCCAGTTGGCCCTCGACTGAACTGCCCTTCAACTCAGCCTTTTTACGCTCTGACTAGTTCAGTCAGTTGCGTCGGTTTAGACAGCCACGACAGAGCAAGCAGCAAAAATAAGCCTTGTGGCAACCAGACAGAGAAGTATCGTTCTTGTTATTGTGGTTTGTGTTTGCTTACGCACCGGGAAGTTTGTCAATTCTAATGGGTGTCTGGTATCTTTGATTTACGTGAGAAATTGGCCAGCGGAGGACTACGGCCAGCATAAAATCGTCGTCTTTTAGCAAAAAAAAAAAATCGCACATTGAGAAATTTGCCGATAACTAGAATGTCTTTACATCTGATGATTGCTTCAGGAAACTACTGTTTGTATTGCTTGAGACGTTGCATACTTCAGTCAGTGGTCCCAGCGAGCCTGTAAATGCCGTGAGACCCGCCAAATGCAATCGAAGCAACTGCCTCAACCGGAGGCCAACATTTGCGTCGTTTGCGCCCACAGCAACCAGAACGACGGCTACGACAGGGACGCCCGGACAAACTTGAGGAACGTCATGATTTAAATAAAAATCTTCGCTCAAAATATTCACTCCAAGATATATGTTTTTTATTTAACGTTTGTCTATAATTTCATGCTCTCTATGTGCACTTGTGTTGCATTGAAATCATAAAATCAACGAGCAAGTAAGATATACAACAGGCTGATCATGAACTAAACGTAGTGCTCGTCTGAGCAAAAGCAAAAAAACAGCGAGCTCTATTGATATCTTCCCTTCGTTCGTCAGTGACGTAATGTTCTATCACAAACAAATCGGAATACGAAAGAAAACAAAACACAAATAAAGGTACTATGGCGAACAAATGAGAACGCCCAAAGAACTAATTAAGTTAAATGATAAAAATCAAGCTAGTTTTGTATGAAGTTGTTTACATTATAACAAGTTGTAAACTGAACACCTTACAAGTTTAAAGTTAAAAATAAGGAATTATTCCGCATTATTTTCAGTAATATGACAGATTTATGGATTAATAAATTTTTCATGCTTAAAAATGCATCTAGTGATGAAAAAATCGCTTCCTTGCTACAGTGATTTCAATCAAATTAATCTGAATTAAATAAAGTAAAGATGATTTATGTCAAGTACATCTGATCTATTTGATATACATTCGAAAAGCATGATTTGTTTGTACCTTGTTTCCCAGTGAAGGAGTTTGAAATGATGCCGCAAAGAAGAAAATAATATATTTTTTTCTGGCTCAGTTTAAAGAATGCAAATTGTTTTGTTATGAACACACACACAACAAATAATAATAAAAAATAGCAAGTAACGAGTAACTTGATTTCATAAATGATGCTGCAAATTATTAAATAAATACTTGACCCGTTAGTCGTTTAGAAATATGACGGGTTCGTTAGTGCATTACTGAAAAAAAATAAAAGCTACTTCAAACACTGTACGAACGTAACCAATGGAACCGTCTGAACCAAGCAAACGTTTTTTGTCTTCACAGCAACTGAAAAGAAAGCGACGACAATTTAACCTGGTTAACTGTACATTGAACTCTGCGTGGAAGCCGATGGAAGCAGTCGATGCGAACAAACATTAAGGTGTTCAAAAGGCGCGTATTCATTTCCATTGTGCGCTTGGTCGCAAGCAAAGTAACCCACCCGATCTTCATATTGCGTTCGTTGCCATGGTGATTATTAATCACGGGTGCCCTAAAAACGACGTCGTCGCTGCAGTTTTTTTTTTTTTTTGTCTGCTATGAACGCAGCCGATGCAATCCCGCCTCACTTCGTTTGCCGAACTGACAGTAGAAGGAGTTCTCCGGCGATTTCTGAGCTATCCTAAATTACTATAGTTCTTGAATCCTTGGCGTTCACCATTTCCAGTATGTTATTTAATATCTCGAAATTCATAAGAGCTACTGTGAAATCGGCAAAGAGAATGATGCAAAATCCAACATTCAAATATACCCGCACTTTTCAGCGCCGTGACGCCAGTGGCAGACAGGCTTGCCAGTCGGGCAAGCAGTCAAAAATAGACTATGCCAAGCACTTGTTCCGCGCTGGTACGCGGGTACAGCAACCAGCTTCTAAAGCATTCATTTGACACCATGAAACTGCTTGGAATCAGTTGGGGAGGAATTATAAAGTCTAAAGATGAACCCGGCCCTGCATTCCTCCGGCGTCACTTTTTCGTTCTTGCCAGTAGAGACTTTCAGTTTTGAAAAACACGATGAGGACCAAAATCGTAAATTCAATAAATTCGCGAGAAAAAAACAAACATATTTTTTGATATAATATTTGGGATACTATTTCAGCAATGTTTTTGGGTGTGTTTAGCAAATATTTCATTCAAATCCGGGAGCATGAAAAATCGCTGGAGTATCCATTTAAGCCCGGGGTCATGCGCAAGTGCACGTGCGCTCATATATCGTTGCCTATACTTCGTTTCAGCTTGGGTACAGACGCAGCCGATGCTACGACCGCGAGCATGTGGCCTTGAACAGTGCTTGCGCTGCACGAGCGCGCGTGTGCTTGGCAGGGACTGAAAGCCCGGAGCTCGCGCTTGTAGCATCGGCTGCGTCTGGACCCACGCTGGAAACGAAGTATAGTGTCGTTGACTGCAGAGCTACAGAACGTTGTCCGAGAGTACAGTGTGGTAACTGTGACCTAGAGTAACTGTTGCAAACACGATGTCACCGCAATAATCGTGGTTCGAATGGCGCGTGCCCAGTTTATCTTCGAACTCATTGCCATGTGGTATTTGGAGCACGGATCTCGCGCTGACTCGCGTTGGAATATGAATGCAGACGTCTGAATTCGTATGATGTATAAGCAGTGTGAGCCCCGACTTTACGTTTAGACACGACTGTGAATTAACGGTGCATTCAGCAGTTCATTTACCGCGTGCCATGCTTCTTGAATTGATTGCCATTTCGTGTGTAAGATACGGATCTTCCATTAACTTCGGGCCGTATCTCGAATTAAGTTTCGTTACGTTATTCTAACGTGACCACACGCAACTCTGTGATTGAGTCTCCAGTCCGGTTTCTTAACCCCAGTAACAACAAAAAGCGCTGAGTTAGGATAGGTGGTTCAGCACAGTTGGAGTTAAGAAACCGCTGTGTCTATTTAGGTCCTTTCCCTAAACCTCCGTTTTTTTCCCCGCTTTTTTATTTGGGTTTAAGTGCCAAGGTTGTGAAAAATATGAAACAAACATATTGGCCCGATAGGCAATGTTCTTCAACTCCAGCAGCCTCAAAGGTAAGGACATCTCCTAGTGACTTTTGAGAACAGTTCTTTCTCACCTGTGAGGCTCAGTGAGCTCCGGGATGAACGATCTGGCCAGCCAACGGCAGAAACACCACGGGAATCTGCTCCATCGCCGCGCCGGGACGCACAAATGCACCTAGGCGACACTCCCCAGGTCCCTCACACAGGTCCTGATGTCCTCCCGGTAGGTATGGTGCGACGGCGCGCACTGGCACCGACACGAGTCCCCACCGAGGGCTTCCGCAGCGTCCGGCCCGCAACCCCTGCAGTCCCTGAATAGGTCCCCGCCGTGATGACGCGACACCTCCACGTCCCTCGACGAAGCCAGCGGCAGCGACGTGGGCTTCTAGGAGTACACCTACGGCGACCAGGAGCAGACGGAGGAGCATCGTGCCATCGCAGACGTCAAATCCTCCGCAGCTGCGATGCGGCGGGCTTCGCTGATTCCTCTTGGACTCGAAGCCGTCGGTCGGTGGCCCCGTGCCGCTCCATCGATTCCCGTCGGGGTGTGCCGTAGGTCATCACCTCGCCCGCGCCCGCCGGATGACCGCCGGCCACAACGGGACTTGGCCGTGCCAGGGAATCGCGCCGTTTGTCGGTAACGGACCAGCGGCCGGCAGAAGGGAAGGGCAGCCGTGACTGCCGACTTTTCTCTTTCTTCAATCTTTTTGGGCGAACTGGTTTTGACTTTGTGCTTTTTGCTTCATCGTGGAATCCGGAGGGCTGGCAACAGGATCTCTGGATCCCGCGGGGTACCCACCAGTGAACCGGTCAGCTTCTTTGTTACCTTTGCTGAATCTTTAGATCCTTCCGTTTTTTTCTTCTTACCCTCGGAGAGCTGCATCCATGACCAACCGACGCCAAAGCCTCCTTTTGCTTCCGATATCGAGCGGTTTCCTCCTTGAAAAGGCGGAGAGTGTGTACGACGAATGTAGGAAAGGGAAGGGAGAGCAGGCGAGGGTTATGGAAGAAGAGCTACCTCTGATTTCGCCGTGTTTTCGCCGGATTGCGAGACCACGGTCGCGCGAGCCCGTTTTGGGTAAACGGAGTCAGCCGGCCGTGAAGCACGGGCTGCCCTTGTACTTGAACTAAAGCCGCGTCTATCTCTCCCCACGGGTGCTGGGAGGCGAGCAGGAAGTAAGCGCTATAACGGAGATTGAGGACCTGCTGTGGAAGCTGAAAAGATGGAAGGGAGAGGGAGGGGGAGGGGGCTCTCAACGTTCCATCGTTGCCCAGGCGAGACGATGCACGTCGAGTTGTAGGGGCCACCGGATCCGCTCGAGCGTTTGTTGCGGGCGTGCGGGGGCAAGTGGCGGCGTTTTGCACCGTTCCGCCGACGTTCGACGGTACACGGAAGGCCGTCCCTACGGGTAATTGCGAGATGAGTACCTGCAGAGACTCATTGCGGAGCGCACGTGCAAACAAGGCGGGGATATAGTTTTGTTTAAGTGCGCATTTGTGCGCCTACTTTGCTTTGAGAGGCAATACAGGATTCGAACGGGTCTTTGTAACATGCTATGAGTCGGTGGACCCACCGAGCCTATGCCAGACAAAGACACTCCTGCCAGTGAAATTTGTTTGCGTTTCGCGTTTAACGTTTAACGATGCGATTGTCACTGCTTCTACTCGAGGTTGTCAGATATTATATAAGTAAGCCGGGAATGAGGCAGTTACAGCAGCTTGTCTGCAAACAAATTGTCGCCATTTGGATTGCTCAACCGAACTGCTTCTCGCTCAGCTTTCACTTTTCTTTTAAATTTACGTTCTCTCTCCTAATTGCTTTCACAATAACGTTCTCGTAGTTGACGTGGGAAAGCACTGTACTACTCGTGGTAACGATAAAATAAAATGCGATTTCAGGCTTCTGAGGTCACCTATAGTGCTTTCGCAGATAGTGTTTCTGCCCACCCTGCATTGAAATGGGTGCTGACCTCATTTTATTGGCTTGCAACTTAGATATATTCGCTTCAGCTTTCCAACTGCTGAATGGGACTGAACCGTATGATTATTTTTATATCATGAAACACAACTTTGTTTTCGTTAGCAAGCGGACAGAAATTCTAATCTCAACGGAGCGGAATTCCTCTTCAGTGTCAGCCCCAAACCTGCGTAAACGTATAGACATATATCGAAAAACGAGGAAACCTCATCATCTTGCCAAGGGAATGCGTCCGGTACTAAAACTGGGAGAACCAGATACAAGAAGAACGAGCAAGAGAGAAAGAGAGAAAAAAAACACACAGAAAACTGACGCAACCGACGTAACATGTTGAAGGGAGGGGGCGCGCGTGCCAGCACCGCTAAAAGATGACCCTATTTTCGTCGACATTTGAAGCTCCACTAAACACTGGCTTCGCACACACCAAAAACGTGGCGCTCACGTACACTTACTGGCCCCAAGCCGTTTCAAAAAGATAGGCCGACGTTGTCTACACCGGCTCTCGCAACCCCTGCCCTTCTCTCCTAAAATAATAATAATAAAAAAAAGAAGATTGCGCGAATTTGAAGGCGGCCATCCGTGGTTCCTGCTCTCGAGCGCCTTATCGGTATCCCCAGCAAGCGCCGCCTGCAAACAATGGCGGCAACAGGCTTGTGTTTGCTTTGGACATTGCCCCGTTTGGCCCGCGTCGCTGTTCCCGTTCGCCGTCCTACCTCGTTCAACCCTCCCTACTCCGACTGGGAGCCCGAGACCCGAAGCAAGCGGGTACCCCTCCTCCAATCCCCAGTCCCCAACACTGACACGTGACTCTGACCTGTTTTTGTGTTCGCAAAAGTGGATGCAAGTGACGTGTTTGAAGTGTGTGATTTGTGCGGAGGTACTACTAACTTCGGCCTTCGGTCAAAGACAAGAGGAAACGGGACGCGGAACTTTTTTCCTCGTTGGCGCTTATCGAAATGTAAAGCAGTTGTTTGGATAAGTCCAGAGAACAGCGCCTCTTTCCGGCGTCAACGTTTTCTTCACTCGTCGCGCGGTGAGCGAGTTTCCTACCTTGAACGTTCGATGTTTGTTTTAATGCGAATAGCATTCTTTGGATACTTCACGCACTTTTCGTCTATGTATCTATCTACCTATCTATCTATCTATCTATCTATCTATCTGGCTATCTAACCTCTTACGCCGCGGGTCGATAAATAAATAAAAAAGACCGGCGCCGGCTGGGATTCGAACCGTTGACCCTTTGATCAGCAGGCAGACGCGCTAACCACAGAGCTATGAAGGCAGTTTTTTTTTCTTTATTGCAGAGCTATGAAGGCAGTCATTCACCGCACTCAAACATTTGTTTATATCTTTACCATAGGACGCGCTTTGCAGCGCTGTCACAGCTACCGGTGCGCGCGCTCCATGCACGAGGGCTAGCTCACTCCTCTCCCGCGCTCACCCTCTCCCTCTAGCTCACCCTCTCCCGCGCTCAGGGAGACCTCTAGTCTCAGCGCTCACGAGAGCGGAATGAGCCCTCGTGCATGGAACGCGCGCGCACCGGTAGCTGTGACAGCGCTGTAAGCGCGTCCTATGGTAAAGATATAAACAACCGTTTAGAGTACCGTTGGTTGAGACTATACTTCGTCTCAGCTTGGGTCCAGACGCAGCCGATGCTGCAAGCACGAGCGTGTGGCCCTGAACAGTGCCTGTACTGCACGAGCGCGCGTGCTTGGCAGGGACGCTGGAAGCCCGGAGCTCGCGCTTGTAGCATCGGCTGCGTCTGGACCCAAGCTGAAACGAAGTATAGCTGAGACGCCAGAAAGTCTGGTCGGTACCATTTTGAGTGTTTGTGCGTATGGCGCGTGCTTTGCTCGCCTTCCTAAGTGACACAAACGCACGTGCTGGGCTGCGGAGATCGTGCACAGGGCTGTGAAAGTGTCAACAAATTTAGAATCGCCTTAAGAGTGGGCTGGCGTATCTAGAGTGTGCCGGCCACCTGACGAACGCGCATAACTCCGCACCGTTTGATGCTATTCGCATTAACGTAGATAATCATTCCCAAAGGATGGGTTCTGCTGATTTTCTTTGTTTGTTTTTTTCGCTCGCTCGCTTGTTTATTTTGTTTGGTCGCAATAAAAATCTTTTTTTCGTTTTTTTTTTTGCTTGGGTTTGAGAAAAGCTTTTCTTTTCGTGGCCTGGTGTTGCGTCTAAACTATCGCTGAGATACGTCATTGTCTCTTCCATTTTCGTTAAAGAGAACGCAAGACCTACGTGTTACTCACACGCCGTACGAAGCACCTTTTGCGTCACTTAATTATAAAAGGATATTGGAAATATTTTTTGGGTTTTTTGGAAAGGCTATGTTTTGATAAAACTTATAAAAGATAATCTTAGGTGCGCATACAAGTTTTCTTTATACAGCACATAAACGAAGAAATCAGTACCTCACAGCAAGAAGCTGATTATATTTTTTCCTGCATCTTTTGAGATGCAAATGAGTGCCTGCATAATTTTATACGCTGATACCGTTCCGATTCTGTTTATTAAAATCATAGTTCACTCTTGTTAATTCAATATTAGATTATTAGGTATCTAAAAACACATTAAACAGCCTTAGTTTGTTTGATCACTAAGTGGCATTTTTAGACAACTTCAAATTTGGGCCACCATTAAACCTGTTTCACCCCTAACTACAACCGTAGCCCACACGATACGATGGAACCAATGAAATAGCACTACAAATGGATCGTCACGTGCTCGTCGTTTTCGTGCGTTTGGTATCACCGGCTAAACCAAACACGTATACTGAATGCGCCTTGACTCTGCACTTTTTTGTGCCCGGTTCGTTACCGGTGATACCAGACGCACTAACATGGCGACCACCATGACGATACGCTTTTTGAGCATTTAAACAACTGTCGTATACACCTTTCCATCGAAGCGCATGAGGGCACGTTCAATGTTGTGTTCGTGTGTTACGCACGCGCACTTCCTGCCTGGCCGCCATTGCGATCGAGCGCTGGCTGGACTGTGATACAGCACGTGTGGACTGGGATTCACTTGGAAACGGGTGGAAAGGTGTATAAAACGCCGCTGCCCTTCGTCGATTTATTTACGACTGCATACAAGATGCTCAGGACCTGAAAGGAACAGTATAGATAGAGACAAAGACGCAAGCCCTTGTGATAGCTTGACAATTATTTGCTGACCTTACAGCGAAGTTCAGCAATGATTTGCCCACTGACGATTATCAAGGCAGTTGGCCGTCGGCGCTGTCTCTGTAAATGGCCAATGCAGGAAAATGGAACTGACGGTGAGTTCCATTTTAAGCCGCAAACACCAAGGACGCTGGTGTTACCATTCATTTTACCTTAGCAGCAAGATGCATCGCATTCACTCGGGGCAATTGGGCTGTGGGGATATTTATACAGCGTGTAGTTGGTCAGCCATTTAAAGTTGCGACGAGTCACTCGCTGTAGATGAGCAATTTAGCCAGTGCAGTACAACCTTCTAGCCTGGGGATCTTTAACGTGCACCACGCAAGTACGTGATACACGACCGCAGGCTCGGTACGATGCTCATCCAAGTCAGAATGCGGGCACCGCGGTCGGGGCTCGAACCCAGGATCCACTTTGTTCTGCAGCGCGAGCTTTCGCGCCACGCGCGTCGCGCTGGTGTGAGCTTCAGCCCAGCTCGGCCACCGATCGCTTGTGTTACCATTCTTTATTGACTCGGCAGCACCGATGCATCCCACTCACTCGGGGCATCAAGTGACTCGGCCTACCGAAGACCAATGCTGTTAAGGCTTCGTTAATCGTTTTTTGTACCACAAGTGTTTAGTAAAACAGCAATGCAATAAAACAAAAAATAACTAACCTGACCACTGCCAAAGTGCCCAGTTACACAAGACTGTCTGCTTAAATTGTGTTATGAGTTATGTACGATAACTTGATTACTCCGTGCACTGTTATGCCCGATCCTCCTCTTGAATCCACCCGCAGCTTGGCAGTTCCGAATCTTAAGCTTGAAGATGTGCTTTCCGCAATAAATGAGCTCACTACAAAGAAGTCATGCGGTGAGACGAAATTCCTGCTTTCATTGTAAAGGGATGCAGGGACATTTTTGCCCCTGTGTTGCTACATGATTTTTTGACATATCCTTAGAAGCCAATGTATTCCCTCAAGGATGGAAGAATGCAGTAGTTGTACCTATACATAAATATGGGCAGACTGACTGCGTTAAGAACTATAGACCGATTTGTCTTATTTTTTTTATCTCTGAGGTATTTGGAAAGGCAATGTATAAGCATGTTTATTTTCCATTTTAAATAGTCTCTTTGTTTCAACCACCATGGTTTTTGTCAATGGAGTTCAGTGGAAACAAATCGTTGTATCATTTTTGGAACACGCTTCACCTAAGATCACTTCCCGTGGACAAGTTCATGCTATATATTTGGATTGCTCTAAAGCTTTCGATCTTGTAGATCATAAGTTGTTACTTGCCAAATTTTCAGCGTTGGGCAAGACTAGCTCGTTTTGCAGTTGGTTGTCTAGTTATATTGGCGGAAGACCTAACAAAGTCCTGAATGAAGGGTGTTTTTCTGCTTCGTATGTTTTAAATAGCGTAGTGCCTCAAGGGTTCAATCTGGGGCCGTTGTTATTCAACATTTTCATCAATGATTTGATAGACAGTCTGCAGCATTCAACGGTGCTGCAGTTCGCAGATGATGTTAAAATTTATCGCGGAATTCATTCAACTACTGACTGCCTAAAGATGCAAGACGATGTTCAGACAGTTCTAAACTGGTGCTTGAAAAATAATTTGGTACTTAACCCCAGTAAGACCAATGTTGTTTCCTTTAGCCGTACGACAAGCTGCGTTGAGTACTCGTATACCATGTTAGCGTTCAGCTATCGCGAGGTCAGATACTATTCGTGACCTGGCAGTGCTGTTTGATTCCCACCTTTCGTTTACTGGGCACGTTTCGAAAGTTGTGAACGATTCAAATCAGTTGCTAGGCGTTATTTCCCGAATGACGCAGAATTTTCGTACTTACGCTAGCGTGATCCATCTATTTCGCGCTCTTGTTTTGTCTAAACTTGAGTTCTGCACAGTCGTATACAAAACACCGTTCGATCGACTCATTCATGTATTTTAGAAAAAGTCCAGGGTCGTCTCGTGCGTATTGTTTACGATAGATGGGTTGGGAGGCGCATTTATTTTGATTATGAATACTTGCTTAATCTGCTTGACCTGGTACCCGTGCATAAAAGATTAACGCGAGACATGACTTTTGTGCAGCATAGTGAACGCTAACAATTGATGCACCTTTACTTTTAAGCGCGATTTCTTTCAGTGTTCCTCAAAAGGATATCAGACTTTAATTTCTTTTTACCCGCAGAAAGTTGGTGTCCAGTCCCCGATGGCAAGTTTGCCACTTCTTTATTATCGCAGTACTGAGTGATTTAAAATTGTTTTCCCCCTTTTAAATTTTAGAACAGCATTGCTGGCCGCTTGACAAAAATCCGTGCTGTGTTGTTCTCCCTAGTTGATTTTTTATTTTCTTTTATCTTTTCTAAATTACGTCTTGCTTGTTTGTTTGTCTGTATCTGTTCTTTTATTGTTTGTAATATGTGCGCACCAATAAGGCCTCGAGCTGTTTCTGGGGCAGATTAAACAGAATAAATAAATAAATATATAAATGAGTCCCTCAAGACATTCGTGTTACAAATTGTGGATGCAAAGCTTATGTTGTTCTTTACGCTCTATACGGAGCGAAGCATGTTGAATAAAAAAGCACTGCAATATGATTCTTATACAGAGGCAGCCGTTCAGTCGACAAGCATCGTTCGTGCCGGAACCAAGCTCAGTCGGAAACAGCCTGATCGGTTGCGATGCGACGAGCAATACGCGGAGAAGACCATTGCAAGACACTCACCTCACAAAATATGCTTCCCGCAGTGGGTTTGGAATTATATCGTTTCAATAATGGCAAGCCAAACACTCCTCCGCTTCAGAGGAGAGTCTGTGCCTGACGGGAAGCGGAAGAGTCTTTTTCCGTTCCCTGACATGCTTCTGACCCCGAAGGCACAACGAGAAGGCATATGGGAGTCGCGAAATACGGAACGTTAGGATGAGATTCCATAATAATAGTTACGTCACGGCACTAAGTGAGTGAGAAGCGTCTCGGAGTGTTGAAGCAGAAGCTGGTTGTTGACGGCACACGTCTCACGTGAGTGCCGTTGTCCATTATTACCACAGAAAATCAGAACGTATTCGGCTAGTGTGAGATTGCTGTCGGCAAAGCATTTCAAAATGGGAATGCGGTACCCTGACACAGCATGGAGTGACGCTAATGAATACCGCCTGTTTCGCCATGACGCTGGGCTATCGGAACTGGTGACAACTAATGCAAACGAAGCTTGCATTAGTGACAAGATATGATAATGTTTATAGTTCGGAAAGGAGAGAAGACACCGAGGGCGACGTGAGGGCACATGCACGCTCCTGAAATGAGACAGAAGGCAGCTCGATGGAAAGAAACACATCAACACCTGCGGTCCCGGCAGCCAAGTATATGCACCGGACGAGCTTCTGAAGAGCCGTGGGTCACCAAACAAGCTTCCGCGAACCCGCTACCTGCACCGAGCCCTTTCTTCCAGGATCTACGCGACCACCATCCACATGGCTGCGCTGATATTGCCAGCGCGAAAACTCGTGAGCAGGAACTTCATGACTAAACCTGTCATTTGAATGTCTAGGAAGTTTTCCAGAAACGAGAACCGTGTTTCTCGGTTCGAGTAAATAAACTATGCGTCGCAGGAAACTCAATCTTCGTGAGAATGTGACGCTGGCGGTTGGGATAGAACGCGAGAGTTTGAGAACATGACGTTACCTTGGTCAAAAGATAGCTGAGAAAAAGAAAATCTTTCTACCAGCCGTCGCCTACCTCAGCCTAATAACGTTGAAACAGAAGTGACACTGTGGGAGCATGTAGCCTTTATTTCAGTGAAAAAACAAAAACCAAAACGAAAAACCTTCTCACCAAGAAAGAGGATATTGTTTTCATTCTTGCTGATAAGTTTTTTTTTATTTTATTTTTAACTAAAATAGACACTACAGGCGCCCGCAGTGTCATTTTGTTTTGACGATATTAGGCTTAGCAGGACGTCGGCTCGTATCGAGGTTTCATTTTTCTCAATTATCTTTTGATCCAGGTGTCGCCATGTTCCCAAATTTTCGCGCTCTATCCGAACTGGTAGCGTCACATGCTCACAAAGTTTGAGCTTTCCTCGATGCTTCTTTTATCTACCCGAGCCGAAAAACACGGTTCTGCTCTCTCGGGAACTCGATCCCTGTATATAACGTGAGCTCCTAACACTAACAATTACCCCGCTTTTATAAATAAACTTTTTGTTCCACATACAGCTATCACTCCGGAATCTCGAGTCCCTTTTTCAAACTTACCATTACATAAGACAACGTTCTGTCTATGAAAAAAATAACCCTTTATGAAACAGCAATTATTAAAAAAAATTTCCAAAAATTTTTGAACGAAAGAAACACCGAATGTACTATCGCGGACAATATGAGCTGAAACAGCGCTCCGGCCGGTGGAGGTAAGGCCTTAGGTGGAGGGTACCACCTGCGCCGCCTGTCGCCTTGCTCGCACACACGGCGCACCCTGAGGCCGAGATTTTTATTTATTTATTTATTTATTTCCATACCTTAAGGACCCCTTGCGGGGTATTACATAAGGGGTGGGCATGGTGGTCGTGTAATATATAATAAACAAATGCAAGTAGATAATACAAAATAAACAGTGTAACAAATAGACACTCAAAAAGGACTTGCAAATTATACAATACAAATAAAAATTAAACAGTAAACGCACACAAAAAATAATGAAAGGTTAAAAAAAATGCTAGATAAATGCTAGAAAAATTCTAAATATGATACTGGTGTTTAGTTATACTGGTATACTGATGATAGCAATACTGGCTGTATGGACAACGTAAACATATGCACAAGTTAGAAAAATGAGAGGAGAGCTGTTTTAAATTTCAATGGGTCAGCAAGTGAAGTGATTTCACGGGGAAGATCGTTCCAGTCGTTAGCAGTTTTGACAAAAAATGAATTCATGAAAGTAGTTGTTTTAAATTTTGCAGGTATGACTTGGTGAGGATGGTAATTGCGGAGATGGCGTTCAACAGCTACTTGAATGTATGACTCACACTTAGTAGCGTCATTAAATAGTTTATGAAATAGCAGAAGACGGGTTATTTTGCGGCGTATGCTGAGATCTTGTAAGTTAACTTGTTTCTTCAACGCTGTGACACTAGTGTTATATGAATAATTTGAATGAATGAACCTGACTGCGCGATTTTGAATTGCCTCGACGTCGGAAGAGAGATATGACTGATGAGGGTCCCACACAGATGAAGCAAATTCTAGTTTAGGGCGAACAAGTGTTTTAAAGGCGAGAAGTTTGAGGTGATGTGGGGCTGACTTTAAGTTACGCTTGAGGAAACCCAAAGAGCGGTTAGTAGATTTAATTAGATGCTCAATGTGAGTTGCCCATGAGAGGTTTGGAGTGAGATATACACCAAGGTACTTATACGATGTGCAGGATGTTAGGGCGAAACTATTTAAGCGATACACAAATGACATTGGGTTAGTGCGGCGGTGGAAGGAAAGGAGCATGCATTTATCAGCGTTGAGTGACATTTGCCAGTCTGTGCACCACTTTTCGATGGTTATTAGGTCGTTCTGCAAGATAATATTATCGGCGGGAGAAATAATGCTACGATATATTACGCAATCATCGGCAAAAAGACGAATGTTAGAAACTACTGATATTGGAAGGTCATTAATATATATTAAAAACAAAAGAGGACCTAAAACAGACCCCTGAGGTACTCCAGACGTAACGGGAGAAGGATAAGAAGAGTGGTTGTTAGCGAGTACAAACTGGGTTCTACCGGTAAGGAAACAGTTAATCCAAGAAATGACGTTAGCATCTAAGTTAAGCTGGGAAAGTTTAAGCATCAGTCGGTTATGGGGGACCCTATCGAAGGCCTTGGAAAAATCCAGAAAAACTGCGTCAGTTTGTATGTTATTGTCAAGATTACAATGTAGATTATGAATGAAAGCGGAAAGTTGCGACTCGCATGAAAACCCTTTGCGGAAACCATGTTGATAAGGATAAAAGAACTTATTCATTTCAAGAAAAGATACCAGCTTTGAGAAGATTACATGTTCCATGATTTTACAGGGTATGCATGTTAACGAGATGGGCCTATAATTCAAAGGAGAGAACTTGTTGCCTTTTTTTGAGATAGGAACGATCTTCCCCACTTTCCAATCGTCAGGGATACAGCCAGTAGTTAGTGATTGGGTGAAAATGAGGGTTAATATTTTACTAGTAAGAGTATTTGTGTTTTTAAGAACTTTTGAATTAAGCTCATCGACACCAGCTGAAGATGATAATTTCAGATTCTTGATTATATGGTAGATGCCTTCTTCATCGAACTCGATGGCTGACATAAGTGGAAAGTTATAGGCAGAAGTTACAGGATGATTACCAACAATTTCTTTTGTAAAAACCAAATTGAACACTTCATTAAGAATATTAGCACAGTTTTCAACATCGATGCTTATTCCCTCCTTGTCAATTAAAGAAATTAATGTCGTTGGAGATGGATTGATAATTTTCCAAAACTGTTTAGGGTTGTTTATTAGCATATTAGGCAGACGTTGGTAATAAAATGATCGTTTGGTGGATTCTAAAGCAGACCTGTATGCTTCATCGGCAGAGTTGTATTTATTCCATGCAGCGGGGGTGTTATATTTACTTGCCGACCTAAATAACCTTTTCTTTTTATTATTAAGACGCTTTAGTGACGAGTTAAACCATGGTGCCTGCGGATTAGACTTAATTAGACGCGTTGGTATATATAAATTAATGAGATCCCGCATAGCATCCTTAAATAAAAGCCAATTATCATTAACATCCCGCGTTGGAAAACCGACCTCGTAGGCATCGTAAAAATTTTGTAGTTCAGTGTTAATAGCTTCATAATTTCCCTTGTCATAAAGTGTTATTAGTTTTTGCTGAGTAGGACTCTTTTTAAATGAGAGCTTGATGTTAGCCAGTATTACTTGATGATCGCTAATACCGGGAAGGTGGAATAAACTATCCAACGTTTCAGGAGCAGTTGTAAGTATTAAGTCTAGTATATTGGATGATTGGGAGGACACACGCGTTGCATCTTTTATTACTCATTCTCACTTGCGCTCGCTGCGCCACTGCGGTCCTCCGGCCGTCTGCAAGCGAGACGGTGTGTGCGACAGCGGGCATTGTGTCGATAGGGCGGCGGGGGAACAAAATATTACACTTGTCGTCCCTCTTTTGCAATTGATTTACTTTACTCTATCGCGCAGAATTCCGTAGAAGAAAACGCTGACTGGTGAAAGAAAGAGTATTGCAGTATGTTAAATTGCAATTGCATAGTCGTTTTTGAAAATCACATCAAAATACGTTGCAGGTTGTTTTTGTTTCATTAAGTGCATGCACAAAGTAGGACATCGTAAAATATAGGCCAAAATCTGTATACCGTATTTAGTCCAGCTCCAAGGTATTTATTTTTTTCTATTTTTCCTTGATCACAGCTGTTTATAAAAACGGTAACCATACATGTTACTGAGAAGGTCTTGTAACCTTGATTGGTATGAAAAGGTTTCAAAATATTTTTTTTTATTACTGGGCTTACGTGTTTTTTTCAAACAAAACAAGTTGCTGACAAGACACCAGTGTTCCATTTACAAATTTATAGTCCTAATAAAGTGGGACAAACAGTCATATATTTGCCAGGAGAAGGAGCTTGAAACTTGACCGAAAAAATATTTGCAGAAGACAATGTCAGACACAAAAGATTAATAGTCGGCGTGGAAGTTCAACTGCACTATAGAGGTAGATCGGGATCAAGGAGGCACCACACAAAACTATGCGCTGGTTAACGGCATCAAACAGTGTGTCGCAACCGTAGCAGCAAGCTTTGTTCCAATCGGCAGAAGTCCGGTTCAGGGGCCCTAAGGCGCAGTAAAACTTACAAAAGAATACCACGTCATTCTCCCCTGACCCGCGACCACGGCTCTCATCCTGTATGGCAAGAAATGATAATAGAGCGCGGCCACGAATTTTGGCTTGGCCCGAAGCCACTTCTATTCACCTTTCATTGCTTTCCAAAATTTGTGTGCAGTGGCGCGGTGGAGGGGACGGCGTGACATGGCTACTTTGATGCGGCTCCAAACGTGTTCCATGATATTCAGATCGGCGCCTTTTGGGGGCCAAGGCAGCTTCGTCAGGCAGCGCTCCTCGAGGAGATACGAGCGTGACCATAGAGTTATTACAATAAACGCTAGAGGCTCAGCTGGCGCTAGTGGGCTGTTGCATTTTGAAGCAGACAGCAAGCAGTCTAAATTTGACTTCCGGTAATGTATTCCTATGGGGAAAAAGCGAGTGCATTTTCTCTCTGCGCTCGATTATAAGAGCAAATATCACGAATAACTTGTATGTACTAGGCACATTGGAACATTTCTCAGTCACGCAGACGAAATAAATGGTCAGTTACGGCGTCTTTCTTTCAAATTCATCGCATTAAGAGGGGGCGCACCTCAGAGCCCCATAGAGAATACATGAGGTTTTTCGCCACCTTAGAAAAATTCTCACATAATAACGGCTGCGCGGATCGTCATGAAAATTTCGGCTTTAAAGACATTGAGGCATTATCGAGACATTCAATGGAACAAATGTTTTATTATAAATTTGTTCATATTATTAAAAAAATCATGAAAATGGTCAAAATCGGCTAATTCGTCACTTTTACGTTCGGAACGAATTTACAAAATTATTTCAATGCAAACGAAAAAAGCATTTCATTGAATGTCTTCTAAATTTATTACAGAATCGAATAATATCAAAATTATTCACGTAAGTCGATCTGTTCCGTAACTACAGCGAATATAAAAAACCAAGGTGTCGGTGCTTGTTTTCATCGTTTTTAAGGTACCTCTCTCTCCCGTGAGGGGGCGCTCGCTGTCCACGAAATGCGAAATCGTCCTTTCGGTGATCGGCCGGATCGGCACTGTGGAAGGTGTTCTTCCGCGCGCGCCCGTATCCTGTTTCATTCTGCACGCCGAGGCGTCAGTGTGTGTGTCTCGCTTCCCTGGTTCTCGGCGAATAGCTCTCCGTGTTTTCGCACGTGGCAAATTCAACTTGGAGCTATGGGTCGAAGACAACCGTCCTATGGCAAGCGAGCGCGCCCGAAAGGGTTTCCATGTAAGCGTGTCCTCGTGGAAGCTTCGGTTGATGAGGTCGGTGATTTTGAGCGCTCGGTTGGTAGCCCGCATGGTTCCGTGTCCGGGATCAACGACGGCAATGCTGAAGCAGTGACCGCGGAAGGCTTAGCGTCCAGGCTCCCTGGTGAGGGAGAATCGGTATGTTCCGTAGCGGCCGAAGTCAGTTCTTCCGAGAGCTCAGGAGAAGCTAGAACGAGCTTCCTTGTAAATGCTGGAGCTGTCGAAGCTTCGGGTAACGCACAACCACCGGGTGACGCGCAATCAGCCACATCCGTGTTAGAAGGTCGTCGCGTCGTCGACATTGGGCATTTCTTTCAGTCCGTGCAGGAAAGCTGTGACCATGCCCCGTTCAGTTGCACGTTCGCCGACATGGTCTTCGTATCGGAACAGAAATACGGTCTGCGTAGTTCCTTCACGCTTCGTTGCAAGATGTGCAACAAAAAGTCCGTCATTGAGTCGGAGTTGCCTCCTCGAACGGCGACATGCATGGGTGTGAACACTGCTGCAGTCTCAGGAATAATTTCCATTGGATGCGGGTTCTCGAACCTCTCAGAGCTTCTAGCGTCGTTGAATGTACCGTCGATGTCCAGCAAGACCTATGCGAAGTGTGAGGAGACTGTGGCACAAGGCGTTGAAGCCGCAGCGTTGGAAAGCATGAAAAAGTCTGGAGAGGAAGAAGCCAGGCTTGCGAGGGAGTGCGGCGACGTTGACGAGGAAGGCTGCCCACTTGTGACAGTCATTGCTGACGGCGCCTGGTCAAAGCGGTCGTACAAAAACAAGTATGACGCTGCTTCTGGTGTGGTGAGTGCATCTTTTTTTTTACAAATCGCATGTACACGCATGTATATACAAGGTGTTTGTACAATATATATTTAAAAAAAACGGGTAGGGTGATTACAATTAACTTTCCTACTGTTTGATTAGTGGATTTGTGGCTCTCCAATTTCGTAGTTGGTAGACACTGACTGGAAAACTGATCAATACACCGATCTCGCGAAACGTTTGGCACAAGCGTTCGGCACATGCGACAAGCTGGCTGAAGCTCTGCACCCGCAGCCAGCTTGTCGCAAGTTTCCTAGATGCCTCGCGGCAGCGGTGGCCAGTCTTGTACACGTTACTGAGAAAAAATTAATCGATTACAATAGACCTTGTTCATTTTTGGCGCAATCTGTCGAACTTTTGGGGCATCTTTCAAGATGGCAGAATGTCTGGTGTTTTTAGTGTTCTTTGAGCATGCCGAATGTATGAAAATCTCTCCTTCTCGTGGGGCAATGACTTATTTCGCTCGAGCACGCAACCGCGTATTTTCATCTTCAAAACTATGGAACCAGAGTCTGCGCGGGGCTGTTCGTGCGCAGACGATATTTCTGAAAATTGTTCATTTTAATTAGGGTTCCGTGCTTTCGGTATTTATTTTTCTTCGAATTCGGGGGTAATGTATGGGTATTTAATTTTTTCCCTTTGAATCGGTGTTTTCCTGTGTCTAATATTACTGCCGGAGAGAAGTCGGTGTGGGTTATTTTTCAAAAAGCCTCGATATCTACCTCGACGACAGTTAGTACAGACTGAATTCCAGGTTACAAAAAAAAAGAGAGAAAAAATGAGTTTTTTTTCTTCTGAAATGTTCTTTTTCTATTCAAGGACGGCTTCAATTCGAGGTTTTTCGGCTTTTACTGATAACATTTCATCCGCTTTGGGAATTATTTATCGGGTTTATCGGTATTTCCCGAAAACGCGGAATCCTAATTATAATTAGTTTACTAAAAAAAGTAACCAATTAGAATTACAGCCTCAAAAAAGTAATCGATTACATCTCACGTTACTGTTCTTCCGTTTTTATGGCGATATCACATGTACACATTAGAATTAGGCGTTTCGTACTTATACAATACTTGTTGTTTTTGTCATCTACACCGTGTTGAGTGTCAACAGCAGTTGTCTGTAGAATTTTGTGTCGGTCATTTTCTCGCATTTCCTCGTGAAGACATCAGCCACAAGAAAAGCTGAAAGAGGGAAAAAGGAGAGAGTCGCCACACTGCTAACTTGTGGCTACCGCCACCCATCACCGCCAAGGCTTCTTTGTATGATCTTCGGCGCAGATGATAATCTACAATGCGGACAAAGGCGGTGTCTGGGGCATCGCGCGGGGCACCCCGAAAAGTCGCTTTTGTTCGCTCTGGGGATTGTCCCTTTGCCAATGTTTGCACAAAGAAGCTCGAAAAGAGAGGTTCTGTGTGCGTATTAGGAAACGAGGCCCCTAAACAGTCATTAGCACTAACCACAAGACCCCGTGCATAGTGCACTAAAAAAAGAAAAATTGATGATTGTTTTTTTGAACCTAAGTGACACACCTGTCCACTCGTAAAAAAAAAAAAATTGATACTTTTGTATTTGATTACAGCAAAAAGGTTACATTACAAAAATTACAGCAAAATATAACGATTACATGTAATCAATTACTTGTAACGTGTTACGTAATAGTCTGATGGTGGCATAGCCTGGCTGGCTGGTGAGATTGTCGAGGCCCTTTCACATATTACAGTGCTTCCCTAACTCTACGTCGCAACTCCCCCCCTTCCCTCCTCTTGCGTTTCACGATGCCACAAGCCCTTCAACTACAGTGCATTGAGTAGTAATACACAAGACACGTGTTACTGTTCATCTGGCGCTAACATCCAGAGGGAATCAGCTCAGCCAGAAGCCATCGAGAAATTCCATACGTGCCAGCAGTAGTGATTGTTCGTAATGACTAAACTGAACTTGTTTGTTATAGCCAGTTTGTCAAAGGGACGACGTAGATTGTACTTCTGAAGTCTCAGTTCTCACTCAATGTCAAGCTGCGACCTGTAATTTGCATTCATATGACGCTAGGGTACACTCTAAAAAAAAAAAGGTGTCAAAGGAGAGTAAGTGCCCTAACTTACTCTGCTTTAACTCTCCCTTCATCAAAGTTACTCTTTCGCGACCGCTTCTTTCGATGATACTCTCCCTTGACCCTCCCTCGATCTCGAGAGTAACTGTAACGAGAGTTAGTTTCTCCTCGCGATATCCCGGGCTGTCGACAGATGGCGCCGCTATGGGGTCGGCGCTAGTCGGCGGATGTTCAACGCTGTTCGGCGCAGATTTTTTTTTTTTTTTCGGGGAGGCTTTTGTTTTTTATGAGCTTTCTTTCTTTTCTTTTCTTCTTTTTTTTTTTGGGGGGGGGGGGGGGAGAGATGGGCAAGGATGTCTTAATAAGTGAGTTGGTACAGCCTGCCTTGACGGGTTTATATTTCAGTATTTATTAACTTAATTATTACCTGCGGCAGGCAGATTATTGGAGCGGGGATACTACTTTATCCAAGCAATAAGCACTCAATGTTTTTGCTACACAGATATATCAAACAATAAACATATAGATCAGTGTGTAAACGGGTGTATGAGCGGGTGCTGACGCGAGTGTGCGATTATGTTTCGCTACATAGGTGCCTATAGCTTGCTATGTAGACCAGAGATGTTTTTTGGGGGCCTTGGTATACTTTTGAGGGCTCGTTTCAAGTTATTGCTGAGCCCGACCTCACTGATCATAAGAACAGGTATATACGAGGGCGGTCCGATAAGTACTTAGCCTCACCGCCCGATGGCGCCACTATCGCAAGAGAAATTTACTATCGTGTAGTACATTCTCGCAGACGGCTACTATCGAAATTTCAACCGAATCGGACTCGTAGTTTTGTTTTGACCGCATGTGGAAGCAGGTGTGTCAGCGAATTTGAGAAAAATGGAAAAAGAGGAATATCGGTCGGTGATTCGATTCTTGTTTTTGGAAGGGAAATCACGCAGCGAAATCAAAGAGCGCTTGGATGCTGTGTACGGTGACTCTTCTCCTTCGATGGCGACCGTCAAAAATTAATTTAACGAGTTTCAACGTGGTCGCACGTCGGTTTTTGATGGGTCACGCCCAGGTGCCCCGAAATCGGCTACCACGAAGGATAATGTGACAAAAGTCCACGATCTCGTATTGGCAGACCGCCGATTGAAGGTGCGCGAGATAGCTGAGACAGTAGGCATCTCAAAAGACCGCGTGGGTCATATCCTGCATGAAATTTTGGGAATGAGAAAGCTGTCGGCGCGATGGGTGCCGCGTTTGCTCACTCCGGACAACAAGTGCAACCGTGAGGCCACTTCAGAGCAGTGTTTGACGCTGTTTAAGCGCAATCCGAAGGAGTTTCTGCGTCGTTTCGTGACCGTCGACGAAAGATGGATCCACTGGTACACACCAGAGACCAAGGAACAGTCGAAACAGTGGACTTCACCCGGCGAACGTTCTCCGAAGAAGGCGAAGACTGTCTTATTGGCTGGAAAGGTGATGGCCACCGTTTTCTGGGATTCGCAAAGTGTGATCTACATCGACTACCAGGAGAAGGGCAAAACTGTCACAGGGCTGTACTATGCCGAAATATTGGGCCGATTCGACACCGAATAGCAGAAAAAACAGCTCCATTTGGCGAAGAAAAAAGTGCTCTTCCGCCATGACAACGCACCGGCTCACACCTCCGCCCTCGCCACGGCCAAATTGGTGAAATTGGGCTACAAGCCTCGGCCCCATTCACCGTATTCTGCAGATTTGGCCCCGTGCGACTTCTTTTTGTTTCCAAACTTGAAAAAGTCACTCGCCGGGCAGAAATTTGAGTTGAATGAGGAGGTCATTGCCGCCACGAAAGCCTACTTTGCAGACCTCGAGAAAACCTATTTTTCAGATAGGTCAAAGAAGTTGGAGCATCGCTGGGTCAAGTGTATCGAACTAAAAGGAGACTATATTGAAAAACAAATCGCCACTTTTTCAAAATTTTCGTTTTTCTTTTGTAGGCTAAATACTTATCGGACCACCCTCGTATATATAAAAAAAAAGTATTTTTTTTTTTTTCACATTCGCATCAAAAGCAAGCAAAGAGGAAAACCTCCCTCCGTGACGCAAGAGGTCGGCTTCGCGCGGCCTATTGTATACGCCACGTGACGACCATTTCATAAAGCGTCGCAATAACCTATACATGGCGGCAAGCCAGGTTTATGGTACGCGACACTAGGGGCTCCCTTATTTTCACCGCTGTAGAGAAACTAAATGACGGAGCCAAAGCGTTTGGAAAGGCGATGATTTCCAAACTTGTTATGCGGTCTTTGTTTTGAGTCATTAAATAAACCTGGCTTGACTACTACCTTTTTTCAATCTTTACATTTTACTTTTCGAAGCGCGAGAGTCCGGCAGTCTTCTGCTCTGTTCAAGAAAAGCGCTGGGGGGGGGGGGGGGGGGTTAAACCTTTTAAATGTGCACAGTTTGCTGCATCTCTAACTGTTTTAACCTCGCTCTCCGAAGCTCCCTTGACAGGAAGGTTTTCGATATAAGGGAACATTCAAGACCACTTCTTTTTTCCGCTGTTCATCAAAGAGTTCGTAATGGACAGCAGAAGCACCATGTAACATTCCGGATATCAATATTTGTGGTACATATCTGACTGGCTTTAGATATAAATACATTAGTGTGGATTACAGTAGTCCTATTTCGCTGTCCAACAAAGCCACATTTAAAACTGCCACTGACGCGTTCACTTTACGTTCAGTTGATTCTACACTGTAAGCGATACCTCAATTATTTTGGGAAGAATGTAGACTGCTCTATGTCTTCAACGATATGTTCAAAAGTATGCTAAGCTTCTTATGTTCGATGTCCCCGAGGTACGAAACACTGACGACAGAAGCTCAGTTAAGATGAATGAGCGAAAATGTCTATATATTCTGTAACTAGCGGTAGCTTCCGCCATCTAGCATGGCCTTTGAAAACGCCTGGCCTAGAGTGCCGTCCTACGGTACTCTTTCCGAGCGTTCAAGTGCCCACGTCCGACGGCAGGCTAAGCACGCAATGGAGTGCCGTCCGAACGCCCTAGATGGGCTGTAGAGAAGGCGTGAGTCAGCGCGTCCCGAGAAGCAGAGGCTGCCGCATCCGTGCGCTAAAGAAATCCGATTAACAAAAAATGTTTTCACCATCGAAGTGCTTCGGAAGTTGGGGAAGTGTCGCAAGCGGCAATTTAGAAGATCCAGAGGAAATTAGAGGGTAAATAAATTTAGAGGAATTTAGAAGATAAATAAATTTGTCTGTACGAGAGCACCAGATTTATTTTTAAACTCGGTCTTGGTACCAATTCAGCCAGCTGAGAGTCGTGATGTGGAAAGATTGTGAACTTTAATTTGTTCTCCTGTGTGTTTGTTAGTTACCGAATCGTCAACAATCCAGCACCGACCAACCAGCTTTTTTACGACGCAAACATTTTCTTGAAAAACCTTTAGGGATATAAATAAACACAAAAAAGAGAGTGCGTCAATGGGCATGCTGCGGACACTAAAGTTCTTCGATATTTTTTCTTTTTTTTTATCTATGGAACATTAGTGCAAGCTGGGTGCAAGGTGCGCAAAAAACGAGCGAGGCGCCGGTTGAGTCCGGATTCCCTTGGATTACCGCCTTCGGAAGCACACGCTGTCCCGAGTTGCCACACAAAGCTGCCCCCTCCCCTCATAATTCCGAGCGGGGACTTCATCCCCCGTAAGCTGACAGCGCGGTGGAAACTACGTGCTTGTTAGACCGTTTGACTGTCAGTCTTGCACCACGTGATCACCCCTTCTACGCATACACACGCGAGGAGAGCGAAGTCAAGCGATTGGAGTCAGGCCACTGACTGGTTGGCTAACGTGTAGCTTCACCGCATTGTCAACGAAAAAAGAGCTCATCTCAACAATCAATTTCCGGTCTGTTATCACCTGACATCACTTTCTGCGCGAACCCTCCAACCTTGAAAGCAACAAGATAGTTTTGCCCACGAGCAAGCTTCCCGGAACTTTAGAACGGATGCCTTGCGAACCCCATAAATATTTTTTTTTCTTTTTGTCTTTTGAACTTTTGTTCTTGGTTTCACGAACGGTTTCGGGATATGACCGAATACCGTTTTGGCATCTCCACAGAACTCAGATTTAGTGACACTATGGATGTGTCATTGATAGTAGATATTCCATGCGCAATTATGCATAAATATATAGGACAACGATAATTTATTTATTATGTTCGTGAACACTGAAAATACATAAATGAATTAAATAATATATTCAAAAAGTATCTGTTCCACATTTATTCTCAAGAAGGTTTGTCTTTCTCGCGCGTTTCATGGGTAACAACACAATCATTTAAGTACTGACGTGTGCACTTATCTGGCAGAAGTATTATTTTTTTATTTTCATATCAAAATACCATACGTTAACGTACCTTAATTACGCTTCTCGAGTAAATGTTCCCGATACCAAGGGACGTGCTTAAATGCATATATGCTTGTGTGCAACCCTGTAGTCATTGCTGTAAAAAAAAAAAAAAAGCAAACGTCTATTTGATAGGACAGGTCAGGAGTGCTTATATTATAAATTTGAAATAAACACCCGTGCCAAAATCACCGGTGCATTTCCAATGAGAGTGGCCGCCATCCCGTGCTCGCCTGGCGTATAAATGATCAGTGACTCGTCATTCGTGATCTATAGATGGTATTTCGGATGAAAACATTATTTCAAAGCAAATAAGCGCGAAATTAGTCGATGGGCTATAGTGAATCGTTAATTAAACAAGAATCCCACCTACACCAAATCTATGACGTCGCGCTTAGGTGGTGGCGCAGCCTGTTGAACGGAGCATGGCCGAACGCTTCATTCACACTTCGGGAAATGGGTACATGCGGCGCGTCGTGAGCAGAGCTCTTGTGTGCAAACACGTGCTTGTTTACACGCAATGAGTTGGTGTACACTCGATTCAAAGGTCAAATTGGTCGTGAGAGATTATTTAGCGTGAGGTCGGTCTGCCTTTCAAGATTTGCGATACTGGTTCACGCTGTACATGAGACGCGTAGCTAGCGCAGCACGACCGCTAACCTGAGGTCGTTAACGTGGACCACGCGCTATACTTAGTTTCACCGTGGTTTCACCTCAGAATGAACCACAGATGCTGTGTCAGTGCTTGTGCACCCGCGAGCGTTCGTGTGCCCGCCGAGGCGTCATCCAAAACAATTAGCTCGCGCTCTCAGCACGTGTGACCAACAATGGTCCATTCTGAGCTGAGACGAAGTATTCCTGGTGTTTATAGCACGTTCTGCAGAATGAGCTTGCGCTCCGCGTGCTCCTAGCTCCGACAAGTCAGCGACACGCGCGAGCTAGCGCGTAATTCTCCCTTTGAAACAGGAATTTCTAGCGCAAGCGGCTATTCCGCGAAAACGCGTCTGAAGGCTGAAGGTTGTCGTAGTATT
>JAZHYW010006536.1:0-11049 GCA_037355805.1 Ixodes ricinus | reverse complement strand
GAAATGAATACGAGCGAAGTCAACGCGGTTCTTGTTTCTGGTGTTTTCGAAGTACCACTACGGCGGAGCCAAGTCTGAAATAAACACTACCTTCAACATATCTTAATTTTTTTGAAGACTAGCTTAATATACTTGGAAAACTTTCAAAAGTCAGTATTGTGCTCTAGCGCAAACACACTTTGATAGCAATATTTACTTATGAATTTACTCGAAAGTTACTTTTGTATATTTGTTTATGAGTTTGGGGATCGAGAAAAACGTTGACCGTCTCTTTGGCATTCCTCAAAGGTGTTCTAAGTGCTATGCGTTTAGAACGTCCTTGCTAACGCCCGCCCGAAACCACAGTCTGTCACACAGAGTATACGTCGCACGGAACGCATGTTCCTTGAACTGGAGCTAAAATTACCGGTTGGCTGCTGTGTAATGCCAACTTGCTTTCTGTTGATGCTTGACACGGTGCTATCGGTCCCAGCCGCTTCCCTTGCCACTCCCTCTTCACCTCGCTGTGGCCACCTTTGTCGCATCTGCGTCGTTTTCTTGGCTCACAAAACCCGCAGGCAAGATACTTCGTACTACGTGTGGTCCGCTATGCTGCCGAGCTCACACTGACGAGATTTCCCCCGCTCCAGGAGCAGTTCCGATTGCATGCGGAGCGTGGCATAAGCGATTGCACGTTCCGCCTCCGCAGTCAAAATTTGGACACGAATGCACCACACTGGCGTTCCAATTGAAACCGCAAAACAGATCCGCTCGTTTTCATCAACTACACGTGAATAGACCGATCTCACCAAATGTTCCACGCATGCGTGACGCCGCCATAACTGTAGTTCGTAGGAGGCAGACGCCAGTTCACGAGATAGCTCATGCCACCTCGTGCTCTGTTCGCGCAGACCTCCAGCAGGGTTGTCGCGCGTGCAGAAAGACTACAGCTCCCACGATGCATGTCGGCAGCGGTGGCGTACTCAAACTAGCTGGTGAGATCGGTCTATTTGTATTGCATCTTCAAACAACCGCGTTCGCGACCGCTTTGCGGATGCGGTTGGGTGGCACGTGTGAATGGTGCGTAGGAGGTGATTCTATACGTGCCATGCATTTAAACCCGAAACTTGACTGTTGTGACTAGGAGCCATAACATCGCACATTTGTCTAATATATGTGTTTCTCGTATGCTTATATAGCCTGAAGTTAGTCTGCCTCAACGGTCGACTTGTCTCTCAGCTGTATAAGAGTGATGTAGCCAGCGCAGAACAGCCGCTAGCGTGGGATCTTTAATGTGCACCACGCTGTAGTCTACTAGTGATACACGACCGCACGCCGGTATGATGCTCATCCAGATCGAAACGGTCGGGTATTGAACCCTGGATCTCTGTGTTCTGCAGCGCGAGCTTTCGCTCGACTTTCTCCGAGCTGGTGGGCGCTAAAGTTACCGAATCCTGGGAAAGTTGCGCCATCGTCTTCCTTGTCTGCTAGCCGGACACAAACAGATACTGACATACAGATGACCAAAACCTCGCAAGGTGATTGGCTAATCTGTCTATGTTGCCATGGAAATCACCATTTCGGTATATTTAAATGTTCGAATCTTCCAAAGGGTCGTTCTACACCAGTCGCATCAAGAAGGTCATAGATAGAGAATCATTGTACTGAAGGCATCCCTCGCCAATATAAACGTCTTTGGCACTGTGTATGGAATCAACTTGTGAATCATGCCCATCTTCATGAATCTCTTCTAATGATATTTCTCTTCTTGCGTATTTTCTGACAACAAAATTATTTCTTCATTGCCTCCAAGCACTGACATTGCGTGTAATGGCGGTACGAAGATGTACGCTTGTTTTGCCGGTGTGGGGATTGCGAAATCGAAGTATACAAGAAACGTCTCCATGAAGCTGCCCGTCACCAGAGAATGTAGGTTGGCTCCCGGAGAATTGAAAGGCCAAGGAGGAATTGCTCATTTTACGAACCAAAGTGGCGCCCATTCTGGGACCTTGGTGGTGCTTTCCCAGGATACAGTTACTTTAGTGTGCGCTAGCCCACTCGGCCACCGATCCTCCTCGTCCAACTACTTGCGGACAAAAAAGAAATTATTGACGGAACAAGGGGTGGTGTGTTGGCAGAAAGCACCCTGGCGTGGAAGGAGGCCAACTGTTAAAATCCATGGGTACCGAATAAAAAATTGGAAAATAAATAAGGAAAAAACTTGACTCAGAGCTTCAATGTTAAGCTGCAAGTTGCCGAGACGAATATTACCTATACGCCGGGTGCCTTATTTGGTATAAAGCTAAATAACACTTACACAACCCGTAAGGTGAAACACAGCGACAGCTGAGGTGTCACATCGGAGCCGCTGAGGTGTCATTTCAGAGCAGATGAATTGAATGAACGGTATATGTGCGAGCGCGCTGCAGAGTCCGCATAAGCGTTTCGACATTAAAGGGATGCTGAACCGATACCTGAAGTTGCCGAAATAAGCCCCGGACAAGCTTCCCGGGACCTAACTATACCTAGAAATGCTATTCATGTAAAGGGATGGAGATCGGATGATTATATTTCTTGGAATGACGACCGCCGATTGAGCCAGAAGCGCCAGAAGCCTCCGACGCGCGCGAGGCCCTCTGGGATTACTCGCAACGGAACTGACAACAAACCGCAACGGAACTGACGTAAGCAAGTCGAGCTGCCGACGCGCCACAGCGTGGAAGAAAGTTGCGCTTTGAATAATGGTAGACGGATGCCCGTCGCGTTGTAAGTTTGCCAACTAATCCAGCCAAGTTAGCTGCGCACTACCTGCCAGCCACCCGGCCACCCCCAGTTCACTTCTGCACCTGCGTCGTAGCGACGGCGGCGTCAGATGACTGCTGTTCCTGCTGCATCGTCGCTTTCGCCACCCGCTTCAACAGACTGAGAACGCCGGAACGATCGGCGCTGGTCGGAAGAACCGAAGAGGTGTCGAGCTTCAGACCTCGGTCCCTCGGTCGCTTCGGTGCATTGGTGTGAAGCAGAGCTAAAAAGCGCGCCGCCGCTACACGTGGTTACACTGGTTACACTTCGACCACGGCGACCACGGACTGAGACTTCGACAGCGCTGATGTTTGATGCCGCCAAGATGCCGCTTGCTCGCCACGCTCGCTAGGCCGTTCGGCGCCGCATAGGTGTCGTGTCAAAAACGACATGATGAAAATTGTTCGACAAATTTATTAGATAAAATTGCATTTCTTTTAAAAATATAGCTCATCGTTTCAGAACGGGGTTCGTACGTTGCATTTCCGTTTCGTCGCGCCACCACGCGGCGTGAGCGCACGCCGGAGCCAACCATGTAGGTCGAAGCCAACTTTGGTGGCTCACCATGAGCCGCGTTCTGCGTACTACAGGTTTCTTGTCGTCACGAAACGAGCTTTCAAAGAACTCACCAGGTGCACCTTATAATATTTATTTTCATAAATCATACATTTTAGACTAATTTGTTGTTTCAAGTACCGTTATTTAAAAGCCATTCGTGTGCTGTAAATATCAAAACGACAAAGAATTTAGATTCTGTTTTTCGGTTTAGCATCCCTTTAAACCGAGTAACACATGGGACGAAAATTCCATAGCGTTTTACAACCAATGAGAGCTGTCTGCATAAGATGGGAGCATGTTGTCGTACGTCGCTTCGACACAAATAGTCACACGTGCTAGAAAAAGAACTTTGAATAAACAGGAACAAGGCAGTAGACAAGACGAAGGACACTATCAAATGAAGGTTTATTGAAACAAACACACACTATTAAAACCATCTTGCTGGCTATTTGTTTAGAAAATTAAACTGTCAGGTACAATGATGGGGCACTAACGCATATGCTTTCCTATCGCTTTCTGATAAGAATGCATCTCAATTTTCTAAGGCAATTTTATCTGCGTATCTCTCGAGACTTGATATTTGCGATAATTTTGGGCCACATGGGCACCTATACCAGTGCACTGCCTGATTTCCCGGCGAGCCCACTTCTACTGACCACGCATGTTATCTAGCTGCCTTTCATGAACGTGCATGTTATCTTTTTTGCCTGTTATCTTGCTATCAGTGGCCCGTCGAATGTTTTCGCGGATTGCCGAAAAATGGCCCGCGTCGATATGGAGCGCGGTCGAATTTCCGAAACCGCAAAGTGTCTTACTAACAGTTATCGCTATAAAAGTAAATGAAACCTACGTTTAGACTTTTTGGGCACCCCCGGTTTATACGAAGGCACTGCTCCGACTTTGATTATGTTTTGGAAATGGCTAGAATAAAATGACTAAAAAGTCCTCCATTATCGCAGATATTTGTTTTTGTAGTTATGGCCAGTTTTGATTCCGCCAACGGTAGTCAAACTCTGCGGCAAAAAGTTTCAATTTGACAGGTGACACGGTAGAGATCCGAGCTTTACTGCATTTTCAGAAAGTAAAATGACTTAGCGACGAAAGCATGCACCGCCTTTCACCCGAGTGTAAATAGTCACATTTAACGGATGTCCCTTACTCTGATTCAAACGAGTCCTTCTGAACCGGATCAATTGGGGGTTTGTCCTCAACCTGGTTGGCTTTCCGGGAAAGGTAGATGTTCTAGAAGAACCCGATCACAATCCCGAACATAGGGCGATAGACAACGGGCACGAACTCGAAGTTGACGAGCTGCACCACAGGATATACCATGTACCTCGATATCATCAGGGCAGCGTATTTGGTTTTTACGCTCTTCATGATGTCCATCCAGCACTGTCCCTTGAGAAGGCCGTAGAAGACCAGCAGACCTAGCGTAAACAGCGGAGAGAACATGAGCTGGCCGGCGAGGACCTTGATGACAACGGACGACACCCCGTCCGTGACGATGAGTCGTTCCACAAGACCGAACCAAGCCACACTGAGAGGACCGCTGTAGAACAATCCGATGATAAAGAAGTAGTACAGCCTGCCTTGCGTCGAAGGTTGTCTTCTGCTGGAAGAAGGTCTGGGAGATGATGTCACCGGCTAGTAGCAAGGCAGCGATGGTCAGAACTTGTGTGATTGCTGGCAGCGTATTCAACTCTCCGTCGTACAGGCGTATCAGGTGCTCCATGTCGGAGCGTCGGCGCCCTTCTGGTATGGGTAAGCCGGAGTAGGTGTTGCCTTGCGTCAACAACAGCGGCGGTACAGTTATATAAACGTACCTGGCACGACTGAATACAGTTTTGTTTTTAAGCGTATGTCAACGCGCAATTCGGAAAGTGCTGTACTCTTTCTTTAACCGTAACATAGCAAATAAGTGAAATCTGTTTAATATATCTTTTTAAGCAAATGGGCCTTACCTTTGTTGCTTTACCTCAATGAGGCTAGCAGCCCCTAATGGTCGCGATGCCGCCGCTATCAGTCCACCAGTGCGAGTGCGCCGCAGGGATGAGGCAAAACGAAGCGAGGAGTCCGGTAGCAGAAAAGTGGCAAGGAGCCGCGTGGTCGCTACTTGACGTCGATGTTGAAGCCGACAGAACGGAGGAGGTGCAGTGATTGATAGGATAATGTTCGGAGGCCAAGTTGACGCCTCATAATAAGATAGGAAGCGCGACGTTGCACTGACTCGAGGGAGGTAATCAGTTGCCTGGTTGCCGAATCTCACACCGAGCACCAAAACTCCAGGATGGGCAACACCAGTGCTGTGAACTGCAATCTGGGCACATCAGGACTGGCTTTTCTTGTGGACCGAATGACCGAAGAATGTCCATATTCCCCTCGGGTATTTATTTCTTCCTGCCTCGCCGAACTCGAGTGGGCCCGCTACCAGGTTAAACCTGAATTCCGATGAAGTGGACATGCTTAAAGTTCCAAACAAAACAAAGGTACGGTCATCAACGTATAAAACAACAAAACAAACAAAGTGGAGCTTGACTTGAGACCCACTTTTGTGCAGAGACATATCTCCTTTTTCTTAATAGAATTTGCGACTTCTGCGTACATGACCACACCAACATGTGCGAAAGTAACTTCTTGTCAGCGGGGCTACTGGTGATGCACACCCCCCTCTCTATTGCCTTCGGGCTCTGAGCAATGATAAGAACATAAATAAATAATAAATAGATTAACACGACTGCCAACTCAACAAAAGACAAATAATGAGCCACATAGGACGCCACACTGGACTTTCGGTGTCTCGTTATGAGACTTAACTTGTCCGACCAGGCTAAACCTCTTAGAAAGAACGTCAGGTTGTCAAATCTGAGAGGAACTGAGGTCGCCCCAGAAGGTTTCATTTCAAGTCTTGTCCAACCATGGTCCTGCTAAATTCGCTCTGAGCTCCAACCCTTCCAACTTAACCCACAGGCACTTACAGGGACCTCCCAACAAATCTTTCATTTGAACAAAAAGCCGCCGGTGTGGAAGAGCCGCATTAAATGGTACCAGGATCCATAGGCGCGGTGGAGCGCCTCGAGCAATTCCGTACGATGGGGGCTCCTTCGAAACACCTTGTCGCCTTCGATAAGGAATGAAAGTGAGACTTCTGGAGTGGGGGATAACCGACGGTATTGCATCTCACCTTACGCTCGTCGCGTGTATCGACCGCCTGCAAGCGAGAGATCTTTCCCGAGACAGGGTATTCAGCCAGGAAGGACGTTCTCCGCGGGAAGGGACACAAGATCCCCCAGATCTTGCCGAGGCTTAACGCGATCAAGCGTGTCAATGGGCTGCGAAGCAGCCGGGTCTGCCTCGATTCTTTGTCTTCTAAGTAGGCCGTGTTCTGATCGGGCGTCCTGTTTGCTGGTTCGTTTCTGTCTGACATGTGTATTATATGACTGTCTTGCTCTCGTTTGCGTAACGTGAGATATCGTTCTTGTCGAAGGTGCGACGACAGATGGTATCGTGGCAGCGTGTGGGAGAAAAAAAACGTGACAGTGAAATGCCGGACCGTTGGGACACGAGGAGATCGATTCAGGGAGATGGAAGCTTGTAAATAGAAGGGCGCTGTACTACCGACAGAGCTAGGCTGTATCAACATCATTTCTCAGAAAACTTCACCGTAGTCCGTTGCAACGTAACAACTGCAGGAGATTCCCTTCCTTAAAAACAGATAGTGCTAAAGACAAGAACAAGTAAAAGACAGGACAGGATAAGCGCTTGTCACGTTCAGTCTTCTGCTTGTCCTTGTCTTTTGCGCTTCCTGGTTTCACAATCTTTAACCAACTAGGCTGTCGACTTATATTATTAACAATTTTCCACCAGAAGAAACAACGGGCCATTCAATGCCCACGTAGACGAGGCGCCTTGGGCAATAGGTGGAGCTTTGTTTTTGCGAGCGTCATTCTTAAAAAAAAGGCCGCAGTCTTGATGTTCTACTCTTTCCGTGACGTAATAAACATGACACGTTTGCTACTGAGCGGCGTAGTGACGTCATTTCTATTTGGGTATTCGGGACTAGAGCGTCTCCTGCTGTTCTGTAATTGTAATTGTGTTGTGTGTATCTTTCGACAACCGGAAGTTAGTCAGCCTCAGTGGGCGTCTGGTGTCTCAGCCGTAGATGAGCAATTTAGCCAGTGCGGTGCCACTTCCAGCTCGGGGTCTTTAAAGGGAAACTGAGAGCGGTTCTGTATTCAAGAAAAAAACACTTAAATCGTGTATATTAGGCCAACAGGGTTACGAATATTAAAATTACTTATTTCAGAATGAATGCACCAAGTAGCCACAACGGCGCTTTCAAAATAGCGCCGAAGCCACTCCTTTCCGTCGCGTTCGGTGCGAGGAGGGAATCATGAAGTATTAAACGGAAATCTCAATATTCCCACGCTTTCTGCAAGCAAGCCTTACCCGAGCAGTCAAAAGAGCTGCACGCATCCCCTCACAGCGGCGCTCGCAAGGCAGCTGAAACCCCTGTTTATGACGTCACAGCCAAATAATGGTATTTATTTTGTTTTTATTTTTTTATCATTTATTGACACATTTAAGTCAAATGCTTCTGAAAATATTAAGAAAAAAAGATTCAGAACGATAAAATTATCTTACAATTCACCTCTTCAGCTTCCCTTTAACATGCATCGCGCACTAGTGATACACGACCGCACGTCGGTACGATCGCTCGTCCAGATCAAAGCGGGAAAGGGTGGGGATTCAACCCAAGATCCCTGGGTTCTGCAGCGCGAGCTTTAGATCCACTCGCTCCGAGCTGCAGTGGGTCAATACACTCGGCCACTGATTCTCCCTGGCTGTTGTTCTCAGTTTGCAGTAGATTTTAGGCGAGCAGACAACTGACCGAAGTCGCTCGGTGACAAACAATAAAATATTGTTGGAGGATTTCAC
This sequence comes from Ixodes ricinus, assembly GCA_037355805.1. Classification (NCBI taxonomy): domain Eukaryota; kingdom Metazoa; phylum Arthropoda; class Arachnida; order Ixodida; family Ixodidae; genus Ixodes; species Ixodes ricinus. The sequence continues at coordinate 2,772 of JAZHYW010006536.1, read as the reverse complement.
TAAACATCGGTTGTGCCATGATTACCGACATATGGTCTGTCGTCGCCGTTTTCGAAGACTACAAATATAGATCCAGCTTCTAATGATCCTGTTTTATTTGCACAACATACCCTGATATTGTTTTGCTTCGATAATAAACAATTGGTGCTTCTGATTATCCGAGCAATGTTTTGCAGTATCACCTCTACGCCAATATGTTGCTTTGTGATGAATCGGTAAAGCTCATGAGCACAACACACACACACACATATATATATATATATATATATATATATATATATATATATATATATATATTGGCAAGCAAGATTTGTTTGACCAGCCTGCCTGTCACTGTAGTGAGTCGAGATCCATTCAACTTTGTTAAAAGGTCGCATTATGCCTATCAGGCCTCTCGAAATGCCAGGTCGAAAAAAGATGACGCCGACTGTCACGTGACTCCAAGGACCTATCGCAGGATCCTCAGAAACACCCCCTTCTCTGTTTCACTCTCACCTCGCTGCACACTCGGGGAATCGTAAACAAGCAAAGCAGGCATGGTCAGTCCGTTGTTTTGTTTCCTACTCTTCTTCGTTAATGCTATGGCTGGTCTTGTTAGTGTATCCTGGAACATAATTCCTACTATGGGGCTTCTGGAGATATCTGTTGGCAGAGACTACGGTGGAAAGCGAGGATGGTGAGCGGAGGTGGGGGGGGGGGGGGGTAAATACCGTTATCCTATACGTGAACAAAGAAATATCAATCGGAAATGAAGAAGAGCTTTACGTACTGGCGTCTCAGGCAGCTCCCAGTCGGTATAATGAAGCCTGCTCCAAGTCTTATCACGCCTCAGGGTTCACGGGACAGGAAACAAGAGCTCAGTTTTCCTCAGTGGTCGCAGCGTGAGGCAGTTCTTAGTCAGCGACCGTCGTTCCCGCCTTTCCCCATTACTCCTGCAGTAGTCGAACTTTGTACGTCTAAAATTAATTAAGAGAAAGGTGATAGGACATAAATACTATCTTGTTTTTCGGTTACTCTAGTTACAACAATTAAAATATTGCATTAGTGTGTCACACTATTAAAATACATTTTGTCTTGTTCAGTATATGAAGAATGTTCATAACAGTGGAACTTCTAGAACATGTCCAAAGGAGCTATCGTATATTAGATAAGAGAGCACATATGTGTGTTTTTGTAATTTTACTTATAAATATATACGCTAAAACATGCTACGACGTACGCAAGTACAATGACAAAAATTCTGACGGCCTCCTTTGGCGTCCAGGTTGCTTTCAGTTGGAAAGCTGCCTGACAAAACACAGCGTCCAGATGTTTTGCTGTAGCAATAGCTACAGCAATCATAGCTGGCAAATGAGCCGGCGAAGCTTCACTTAATTGTCGTTCATAGCAAAAATGCGCTCCACAACAGGAGGTTGGGACTGTGAAATCAACGAGGACAAAATTTGTTTAACAAGTTTTTTGCAGTCATGGATACGACTTGTTCGAATACTAGCAATGCGCTGAAAAAGTGGGGGAGAGGAGGATACGAGGGCGCGCTGGGGACAGAAATCATTCCAACCATGGTTGGTATGATTAGTGGCATAGCCTCCTCTATACTCACAAAGCCTGGCAGTTCTACGACGGAGCCATAGAGTGCCCGGTCGCAGGTTTGGAGCGCGAGGATCTGGTAGCAGAAAACATTTCTCGGGAACATGATGGGGAAAACAGCTAAAAAAACACGGACTACAAAGAGGAACAAACACGACAAGACAAAACAGTATTTTCTTGTCGTGTTTGTTCCTCTTCGTAGTCCGTGTTTTCTGAGCTGTTTTCCCCATCATGCATAACGTCAACCAACTGACCCAGTTTACCACGTTATTTATCAGGAAGCTGTATTCCGCGCACAGCTTTTGCAGCGGCGAGCACCCGAAACATGGTTCTCAAGCCTGACGAGAAAAGAAGCGGCAGCGCGAGGAGCGCGAGGAGCACGAGCGGACATTCCATCGCTCGGGAGAAGTGTGTTTCGGCGTCCCGCCGCAGCGGGGCGCCCGTTACATGACTCTCCTCTCATCCGTTGTCTGCCGCTCTACCTTTTCACTTTCGGCGGCCGCGTCTCGTGGCGGTCTGACAGGCTGTGTCAGTATAGAGGAGGCTATGTTAGTGGGTAGAGCTGAAGCTAGCCGCCTCTGACTCCACTGCACTCGACAAACACGTTAAAACACGGAACGCCGGTGTCCGACATTTGGTACTCGTATTCTAACACGTTTGACGAGTGCAGTGATGACGGAGGCGGCTGGCTTTCGGCCTTCCCACTAATCCCCTCAACGAAATCTCAGTGTCCTGAGGTCCCATTGCGCACTCGTCTCCTTCTTTAGGCTCAGTTCTGCCGCGCATGGCAACAGCTGTTTCGCGTTTTCATTCACACTGAACCCTGAAACTATCCACGAATTTCCACACATACACTCCATGTCACAAACATCTCCACTGCAAACAAAGGCATGGGCACGAGTCGCGTGGCATTTGACGGTGCCTCTTATGCACGCGCCTGTACCTTTCTCTTTGCTGCATATATTAGTCACATGGAGTAATGGCTGCATTAGCATGGATGCGAGCCTTAGCGCATCGAATCAAAGTTTGACTTTTTTGATTGGTCAATAGAAGGGTAGAAGAGGACGAAGTAGGAAGGCGGGCTGCGTGCGATGGGTCCCTGTTGGTTTCGATGCGGCATACGATCGCATCCATCTAAACGTAGCCGTAGCTTGCATGAAGTTTAACCGCCTTGCTGGTTGTAAA
>JAZHYW010006534.1:0-14980 GCA_037355805.1 Ixodes ricinus | reverse complement strand
TCACAATAAATTATTTGAAAAGGCTATATTTCCGTGTTTGTGCATGTTACCTCCGCTCTTTTTTCTGGGTATCTTCGTTGACAGGAAAACCCAAGAGATCAACTGCCAAAAACTATCAAAGGCACCACTTCGTCTTTTAGCACAATGTCCTCTCCCCCCCCCCCCCCCCTACCCCCTAATTTAATTTGTTTAGTAAGCTATGCTTTACTTGGCACCTGATCCGAATCGCTCGCAGCCCACGTTTTGGCGGAGCCTGGTCGTTTGGCTATGCAGAGTAAATTTTTGCGGCGAAAAACAGACAATTCCTCGTGGGCTACGCTGTAGATCACCGCAGATTGTTGGGTGAGTTTGCACTGGCTATTCAAAAACATGGCAGTGCTTGGAGACGAGGGCAAAGGTGGAGACTGGACACCACTGAGCGCCGACATAAATTGTTCAATCTTCGTGATTTGGGAAGAATAACATGCACCGCGGTCATTTCAGGCAAACTCCCCAGCCTCGCCGCCGCTGAACGCGTGCACCGTTCTTGCCAGCCACAAAGGACAAGGCTGTAAGAGAGATAATCGAAGCGGACGATAAAAAAATAAGGTGCAGGCTGTAAGTCAGTGTCGCCTCCACTAACCTGATAGTAAGAAGGGAGCGCGTTCTTGCGAGCGGCGGCAAGGCCTGCGTAGATTCCTTAGAGAAAAATCGGTAAGCGGTGCAGGCGAGCTGGTGAATATTAACTCATGTTGAATTAACCTGAGACTGGGGCAGAAGAACATCAAAATCGTAGAAGGGACAGGAAATAGACAAGACGACGTCTCAAAACTCAAGCTGAGCTTGAGACGTCGTCCAGTCCATTTCCTGTCCCTTCTACGTTTTGATGTTTCTTTCTCTACCCCAGTCTCAGGTTAATTCAACATGAGTAGATTCCAGCGTTTCTGCGCTTTATTAGACTACTGCAAGAAAGTAAGTAAGAGCAGCTTCTCCTATATAAATGGGAAGCGCGGCACATACAACCGATCGTTGCTCTTGCGGGCGTATTTTGAGGATCGACAAAAACCTTACTTTCTGGGCAAGGCCTTTTTCTTTGTCGTTTTCTAACCTCTCGTAATTCCCTCAAATTTGATTTAATTTTATTGATCGCTAAATAAACCGCAACAGCAACAAGTATGTATTTTTTAACGATTGATTGGAGTTGTTTAGTTAGCCGTGAGACTTTCGTCAACTTTTCAATTTCTTCCAATACTACTAGCCTGGGAAAAAATGAAATCAACAAACGACAAAAAACATCTTCAGCGAAGATAAATTCATTGCTAGCAAATGTTGTCTTCATGATATGTAAATCAAGATACCTTCATTTAATAAAAATAGAACAAAGATGTATTCAATGTAAGTAAATAAATATATATTTGTTGTATGTGAATGCAAGGTATATTCGCTGTACACAGGTATATTCATTATAAAAATATTATAATAAAAATGGAAATATATTATTTTGAACATGCCAACAAACATATATTCAAAAAGGATATCTTGAATGAGCTATCACCCTTTTGAATATACCAACGTAGATATATCCAATGAAGATCCTAACTCGATCAAAATTACAAACAAATCGTAACTTATTTTATTATTTTAATTTTAAAATGCACAGTTTAAGAAGGACAAGCTGACAAGAAAGCAGTGGCGTACATTGCACCCCCCCCCCCCCTCAGAGTCAGATGAGACGATCCGACCCTCATTTCCAGCTCTAAAACTCGAGCCATGCTGCGTTTTCTCACATCTCACATTGACGTGCAGCTCTCAAGGCCAGCCCAGCTTGTACAGTGTTGAGGCCCCGCACTGTAGAGACAGCACATGGCTTCGTCTTTCGTCTCATTCGCTCGCGCAACCAGGAGGTGTGGCAGGGGCCACTCTAGGAACGTCGAACTCACGAAGCTCCACGAGTGCGTCCCTTTTCCATCCTTTAACGACCTGCGAGAACACCAGGAACAGGCCTACGAACTAAAGCTTATGCATACGCGACCGGGGAGAGAAATCGCCAAGCTCTTGGGACGAAATTTCGGAGACCTCCCGGACTTTCCAACGCAATTGGCGCCATGGGAGCGAGCGGCCGTCGTTTCAACCGTGCCGATCCCAAAGAAAATTGGTGCGGAGCAGCCGGAAAGACGGAGGCGGTACGCGGACAAGCACCTAAAGGAAGTGGAGGAAATGGTAAAAAACAACCCCGAGGCGACCGTTGTGTACTACGTGGATGCTGCGGCGGATGAAGAATCGCTGACGGCGGCGGCGGGAATCAACCTGCGAGGCGTGGGGACGTGGGCGGTTCCCCTGGAAGCCGAGACCCCGGATGACGCGGAGGCGCAGGCGGTCCTCACGGCTGTGAAGCACGCCTATGCAGAAGCAGACAAGAAGAGACGGGACAACGAGGACCGGGAAAAGCCGACAACGGTGATGATTTTCACCGACTCCCAAGAAGTGTTGAGGGCATGCAAAGAATATCGTCTCGCGAGCCCGACGGTGCGAGAGATCATGAAGACAGCCATCCGCGCACGCGAGCACCACGGGATCCGCTTGCAGCTACCGCTGGGTCCCGGGGCACTCGGGCGTGGAGGGAAACGAGGCGGCCCACGTAGCTGCGAGAGAGCACAAGCGTTTTCTCCTCTCCAGCGCCAACGGCCCACTTAGACAGCGAGCAGCCGAAATCAGTAACGGCTACCGCGAGTACAACCCGACTGCGTTGACGGCCAAGGCAAAGGCGAAGCTCAAGAAGGAGATGAGGACCAGATTGCCCCAAGAACCGTACCCCGTTCCCACCCGAGGCCTCAAGAGGTACCAGACGGTGCTACTGAGACGGGTGAGGACGGGTAGTGCGATAACGCCATATCTTCTCAAGAAGTGGGCCGACGAAAAGAAAAAGCGAAATGATCCCGAGTATGTTACGGAGCCCCCAAGCTGCAACCACTGCAAGAAACTTACTCGTCCCGACGTCGCACACCTTCTTTGGGAGTGTGAGCATTTTAAAAAGGAGAGGGAAGAAGCTATAGCCACCCTAAAGGATGAAGAACGACCGGGAGACCTAGGGGCCTGGATCCGGCCACCGGAAGAAGACGAAGAGACAAGACTGAGAGTGCTGAGATCCGTGGTCTTCTACATGGAGAAAACGGGACTCAGCCAATCTTTCTGACCCTTTTCCCCCTCCCCTAAGGGCCATGCCGTAGTGCTCTCCGCCCGCCATCAAAGATGGTACCAATAAACGTGTTTTCACTCACTTCGACTCTGTCGTCTGCTATCGCTGCTTGCTTCTCGTATAGGCAGCAGAGAAACAAACATCGTTCCCAGTAATTATTTTATGCTTCCGCCGTGTCATTCCTACGCACTGACTAGAAGAAGCTTTCTACAGTCGAAAAATCGCTTTGCTTTTATATGTAACACCGATTTTACGCTGCAGTGCAAGACATTTGTGGTGGTCCACATGTTGAACGACGAAAACGACCTCCTTTCGCCCGCCATTTTGCCTGACCAGCGCGCCCTCTATAGTTCGCTGGAGTCGCGAATACTTCGCTTCACTTCATCCGCAGAGCGAAGCCAAAGCTAGAAGCGCGAGAGAAGCGCTTTTTGCGTTTCTGCCCAGCTCGCGCGCTCGAGCAAAGCCTGAAGGCACTGAGCTTTCGTGCTCGCGCTTCCTGCTTTGCCTTCGCTCTGCACATAAGGTGAAACGAAGTATATCTTAATTCAAGACATGAATCAGCCAGTGAAAGATCACGAACTGGAATCTCCACTCAGCATTGCTGTTAATGGGGATGAGATCTGGCAGCGTGTTCTGTTGGATTTGCTACAATCTTGACTTCAAGCCCCAGTGGTTGAAAAAGGGTTGTCACTCAGGAATTCGGACGACTTGATTGGTCAAACGGATCTGTTCCATTCAAAACCGTGTAGCTTTTTCCTCGGATAATAGGCATAGTTATTATTCCCTAGAAAATGTTTGCTCCTCCTCAAAGTCTGAGAGTTGATATAGTTTGGTAGGTCAAGACCCTCTTACAGAGCTCTCCGCTTACCATGATTGGTGATTTGCTCCTCTCTAGTGTTTACTCCGCTAAAGTGGAAAAGGGCAGAGGGTTTTGTGGGAGGATCTTGTCCGGCTTTTCTTAACCTGCTACAGAGTATAGAAGAGAGTTTAGTGAGATTCCAAGCTGTTGCCTTACCTGAAATTGAACAGGAGTCGAGGTGTCTTTGCTCGAAAGCGATGAGTGTGTATCGGTTCCTCTTTAGCACGAATACTTTCCAAGATTGATTTCGGTGTTCTAGAGCGAACTGTGGGCACGAGGGCGCATTTTATGTTGGCAAATAGCGTAATAATCAAACTCTATGTAAACAATATTTTTTTTTTCATTTGTGTATTTTTAGGAATTGAAAACAAGCATAGAACTGCTTTTTGCATCCGAGATTTGTACAACTGGAAGTCTTCAGTTTCTAGGTCTGGAGGTTTTTCAGGTCCGAGGGTATGGCACAGTTGCACGTAAGCCTGTTTTCGCTATTTCAGCTGCCATCCAAAGGCAGTGAGGCAAGGAGTGGCGTGCTATAGCTTACGAAAAACACCTTAAAAAGTCATGTCATCATCTCCACGAGAGCGTCTTTTCAAATGTCTAAGTTGGCTAAGGCTATGTCAAACTATGGCTCGAGTGATCGGCAGAGAAATTGTAACAAAATAATTTGATGGCCTAGTTGGTTAAACACAGTGCACAAAATTAGTGCAATGGACAAACACAGGAAGAAGGACAGAGCGCTACTTACAACTGACGTTTTATGAGACGATAGAGGAAGACAAAGAAAAAGTTTTGACTTAAATCATAAAAAGAAGAAGAAAGACTACGCTAGAGACGGAAAGGAAGAAGACAAAGTTCAGTTCATAATGCGTCGTTTGGCCATAATCTAGGGGAAAAGGAGAGGGAGGACGTCGGTAACTACGCGGTCTGTGACAGCGGGCACGAGCTAAAAGGGAAGGGATTAGACGAAGATGTCCGATTAGACAAGATGGTCCTCGTAGATAAAATCTAGGAGGCCGTTCAGGATTCTCCTTTGGTTGTCCTGGGATCCAGGCGGGTGGGCCCATCCCTCCAGGGAGCTAATGTCTTGGTCGGTGCTTTGTCCTGGCTTCTTTTGATTTGGGGCACTCCCATAGGATGTGGTAAGTGTCGGCCTTCTTGCCCATGGTGCACCTTGAACAGGGTCCAGACCTGGTTCCTTTGCTCCATGATGCAATGCGGGCGGGCGTGCAGGTGGTGTCCGTGCGTATTTTCGTGAGGAGAACGCTGGCTCGTCTGCCGAAACCCTGGGGAAGGGGATCTGCGTTCGGAGGAAGTTTGTCCCACAGTGTGGTCCGGTATTGCTCTTTAATCTGGGCCCGTTCTTCATCCGGGTCGTATCTGTTTGGCCAGCCGTGTCCTGATCACAGGCGGGGGCGGGTCTAGGCCAATCCGTCGAAAGCCAAATCGTCGACGGCCAACTCCGTCGGGGGCCCATTCGCTGAATAGGCCATTTCGTCATAGGGAAACTCGTCGAATGAAAACTCGTCGAAGAGGCCAACTGGTCGCCTCTGTTTCAAAGCCATAATATATATTTTTTTCCCAGAAATTTTAAAGCAAATCCTGCCCTATAGTAATGCGTAATATCGCCGCAAGGTAATAGACCTCAAGTGTTCTCTTTCCGGCTGTCGAAGATAACTTGCAGCTTTCTCCGCTTTCACGGTGCAGTGGGGGACGATAACTACGTCGCGTGGCGCGCGTTAACCTGCTCGGCCACCCGTTCACGCCGTTTCGCGGCGACAGTCTGCGGCGGAACATAACGAAAATGCTAACCCACCTGGCCCACCGGTCACGCCACTTCGCTTCGACAATCTGCGGTGGCTCATTACAAAATGTAATAAAGAAAAACTTAAAAGGACGATCCCGAAATGAACATTTCTCGACTTGTCTAAAGCTACCGTCCTGCCTTCGCCCTCTTGTAATTTTTCTTACCATCTTGAAACCTAAGAAGGGCGCTGTTCCTAGTCTAAACACAAATAAAAATTTAGGTCGGAAGATAACAAAGGACCACGAACTTTTACCTTGGACCGTCATTCAACCCATTCGACGAATCGCACTTCGACAGATTGCACCTTTCGACAAGTTGCCCTTCGACGAATTGCCCTATTACGAATTGGCCCATTCGACGAATTGGCCGTCGACAAGTTGGCCGTCGACGAGTTGGCTTTCGACGAGTTGGCCGGATCCCGGCGGGGGCATTGCCATGGTCGTGTATATGTGGAGGGACGTCAGCAGCTTCGCGGAGAAAGAAAAGGGACGCGCGAGCTAGCTGATGAGCCTCTTCATTGCCCTCGATGCCTGCATGCGCAGGGACCCAGGAGATTTTGGTGGTCGTTCCTTGCTGCAGGAGTCGGGAGGCGAGCTTCTTGATTTCCCGAACTATGCAGCTCGGGCTTCTTGCTTTCCGGCATTCTTTAATTGCTTCCTGCGAGTCCGAAAACACTCGGAGTTCGTGAGGTAGCGGGTGTTATATTGTGACTTGAGGACTGTTTTTCGAGGGTGAGGTGAATCGCCACAAGTTCACCCCCTTTGATGGAGGTGCGCATTGGAAGTGCGTTCGCGGCCGATGAGCCGAGAGCTGGAAAGTAGACTGCCGCGGTCTTCAGCGGAACCGGGGAGTCTTCTGCGGCGGTGTCGGTATATGCGGCCATGATGTGAGTCGGGTTGGTCCATGTCTCAACCATTCTGGAGTGCGCTTTTGCGGATCGTGCTTGGTGTTGGGAGTCGCCTTTCGAGCAGTCGGCTTGTTTTCGGCAATGTTCATGTGATCTTCCCAAGGAGTGAGGAGGTCGGGGAGGGGCCTTCTGTTGCGCGCCATAGAAGTTTCAGGATTTCCCGTCCTTGCTTAGAGTGCTTCAAGACGTTCGCCGTGTGCAACCGTGCGAGCGACGACGGTACCATGGAAGTGAGTTGATCTGTGCGTGCTCCTTTAGTTTCCCGAGCGGGGTGAACCGAGGGAGACCCGTGATGATCCTCATAGCTTGGTTTTTCAGGCACTCAAGTTTTCGCCACTGTGCCTTAGTGAGCCAGTAGTGTCGGGCTCCATAGCAGGCTCAGTAGACTACCATGGTCTTTACCATCCTTCTGGCGATCTCGCCCGTTGCACCACCCTTGGCATTACAGATTCTTCTGATGGCATTGAGGGCAGAGTTGCAGTGCCTCAGCGTGTCTTGAAGCCATATGTCCCCTCTGCCTGTCTCCTCCATGGTAACTCCCTTTCTTGACAGACGTAGAGGGCTGGATTCGCTTTCCTGCGAGCACGAGATGGAGTTGGTCGCCAATCTTCATTACTCGTTGTCGTTTGGGTGCTATGGTGACATAGTTTGTCTTGTCTGGGGAGGCTTGAAGGCCTACTTTGTGTAGGTGGGCTTCAATCATGTCTAGGCCGGCTTGGAGTGTGGCTTGTTGCCTCTCTATGCCTTCGCTCTTGGTCCAGATCGATACGTCATCGGCGTACATCGTAAACCCTAGCTTGTTAATATTTTCGAGTTCGTAGGGTAGGGCCGCCATCACCATGTTGAAAAGCATCGGTGAGATGACAGAGCCTTGCGGGACACCTACGAGGTTGGCTTTGGATTCACTGCAGCTGGCTCCGCAGCGGAGCCAACTGCAGAAGGCAGAAGAAGACAAAAAGACTTTCTACCGTTCTTTTTATGATTTTTGTCTCAATTTTTTCTTTGTCTTCCTCTATCCTCTCATAAAACATCAGTTGTAAGTAGTAATCTGTCCTGTCTAGTACTTCTTCCTGTGTTCGTCAATTGCACTAATTTCCTTCACTATATAGGGGTGGTTCAAGTCACCACAGCTCGATCTAAAATGGACCGTAAAAATCGACGCCTGCACGTAGCCATCTAAACTTTTCTTGTCAAAGGTGTATTTCTACAGGTCGGTTTTTTCTTGTAAAATTGCAAAGCGTAGTCTCTTTATGAGAATACGGTAAAAGAAACTTGCCAGGGTCTACGGAGGGCGGCGACCCAGACGACCAAGTCCAGTAGCGGGGTGTGTTTGGTCGTTCGTATTGATAGATGGCGTCGGGAGCAGCGTCTGAGGGTGCAGCCGACCAGCGAAAGATAGCAGACGACACGCAGACGAAATCCGTTGGCAACAAAACCGCCGCCGGTTCGGCTGACGTGTTTTTTTACTTTAAGTTTAGCTTTTTTTGTTCGCATTTATTTTTTACCTGAAGGTACATTTCAATATATTATATTCATTTTAATAAACTACAGTGGGTCGCGAGCTGTCGCGATAAGGAGGTAGCGCCATCTATCAATACGAACGCCAAACACACCTCGCTACTGGACCTCTGTCGTCTGCGTTGCTGCCCGCCGTAGACCCTGGCCAGCTTCTTGGCCTTATTTTTTACAGAAAGAGAGCTACGCTTTGTAATTTTACAAGAAAAACCGACCCGTGAAATACACTCTTTGACGAAAAGTTTATATTGCTATGTGCAGGCGTCGATTTTTACGGTCCATTTTAGATTGAGCCTGCATGGTGACTTGAACCAGCCTATATAGGATCGCGGCAGAGCGTGAAGAAAAATGCACTGTTTAGTTTAGGAAACATAGGAAACAGCATGATGGAGCGCAAAACGTGCAATAAGCAAGTGTGCCTATCATTTGTTTTTCTTATGTATTTTGACATGATTTTGAAGCCTGTGGGAATCCGTCCGGCGGCCGTTCTTCCAGCCGCCTCCCGCCGGGACCTCCCAGCCCCCGTGCCGTCGAGGCCCTGTCGGCGAGAGGCCGTTGACTCCGGGGAGAAACCCCGGGCGCTTCCGGGGTCACGTCGGCGACCCCTTCTGCGGTCCCGCCGGGGGCCCGGCCAAGGGTTCGACGTCTGGGCACCCGGGAAGACCCTCGCGCCTCCGGGACCACGAGAGAGCGGCTCACGGCTTCCCGGGTCGACGACCGGGACGCTTCGGCTAAGAACAACGGCCCTAGTGTTCTCGGGGCCTTCGGCTAAAGACAACGGCCCTAGTGTTCTCGGGGCCTTCGGCTAAAGAGCCGCGGCCTGGGCGTCGCCCGGAAGAGTGGCTTCCGGGATCACGTGGTGGCGCACGTGGACATGCCGTGTTGGTGCGCGTGGTCGACCGTGGCTGTGGTTATAAAAGGGACGCTCTGGACTGAGAGAGGGCAGAACCTGGCAGACCCCGGCAGACTCCGCAGACCCCGGACACGACGAACTGGGGCAGGTCTGGCTGACGGGCGGCCGGCTGACGCCGGCGCTGCCGGACGCTCTCTGAGGCTCCGGCTCCCGACGTCGAGGGCAGACGGACGGACCGGGTCGGACGGACCGGGCGAGCTACCCTGGACGGCGACGGCCCCGGTGCGCGGTGTGGGCGACTACCGCTGGGACTTGGAGCAGCTGGAGTAGCAGCGGAACTCTCTCTCCCGGCCTCGCCCCCGATCCAGAAACCCCCAAAGGCAGTAAGTGAGTGAATAAACCCTTTTGCCGAGAGCGAAGTATTGCTGTGTCATCATTCATCCGGAGACGGGGTCGGAGGGAATCGGAGAGTGAAGCCCACAAGCCTTGGCAAAAGAAAAAATGGCACAAATGTTGTTTCTAACATTCTGTAGAGCACCATTTTTGGGCGATAGGCAGCTGTTTTTGTTCAACTTCTTTATCCGTTTCTAGAGTTTCCATTTCTGACTTAGCAGACTGGTTAATACCACAGAGATGTTGTAACTGGGTGTCAAGAGGCCGTGATGCCTAAATTTCCCCTTGGCATGCGGGTTTTCGTACGTTAGTCAGACTGGATGCCGTTTAAACGACCGGATTCCAGAGCTCGAAGGAGCGGTTGATGTGCAGCAAACTCTGAACCTTAATAAAATACTTAAGAAAGCAGCAATTGTTTTCCAGATTGGACAGGAACATCGGTGGCAATTAGCTCGTCAAACGACATTTTATGGACTGATTGTCTCCTCAACATGCTACATTTTATCCACAGTCAATTTCATCACCGTTAGTTTCATCGACACGCCTATACTCCGTTTCCTACTTAATGTACAACGCTGTCAAAGCTGCTGGCGCGAGCATGGGGCTTGATCTATACTTGACGCACTGCGCGCGTTCTCGCGCAAATGAAACCATGGATGTAGCTACGCGCTCGAGCCAGTAGCTTTGACAGCGTTGCATACTAAGTATGAAACGGAGTACAGCGACGTTTCGTTGAACACAACCCTGCTGCTCTTGCAACAAACTTTTGGCGTCTCGCCTGGTTTACAGGCGGAGAGAGAGAAATATGCCTGGGCGGTTCGCGCGCTAGGCTTTATACTCTATTTCACCTTATGTCGTACCGCAGGAAAGGCGACAAGCACGAGCTCCTTGCGCTAGGGCACAATTCGGCGGCACAACGCTAGCTAGCGCTTCTATCCTTCGCTGCGGTACAACATAAGGTCGGCTTCCAGATTTTATTATAATAATAGTACCTTTATTTTTTCCAACAAAAACAATGTTGAAAAGGTGACACGGGAAAAAAGCTGTAAAAACAGCTTGACGAGCCCCGAGCCACCTAAACCAGCAGTTGCGATGCAGGCACCAAAAGAAATTATACAGAAATAAAACATGACATGTGTACTACATGTTTGAGAAACATTACAAAAAAAGAACTAACACTATACAAGATAAGTAGCATATGGATACAATTTGCACAATAGTGAAAACATACACAGAACGTTAATGCATCACTGAAATAAACGCGAAAGAAAACATCGATTCAAGAGATATTAGCGCTTATTGCGGACAATTAGGCTCGAAATAAACATTTGAAAGAAACATTTCCCGTAAGATGCTCACCGATATATTGCTAAGCTCAATGCCCTGTCTATTAAGCTGGTTAAGGGTAGTCGGCAAAGTATATTTTAAACTTTGGTGGCCGTAGTTTGTTCTAAAAAAGGGTACTTCCCAAGGTTCTTTAATTCGTGTTGGGTATCTATAAATTTTATCTGTTAGCTTCGCTAGGTTTTTAAGGTGATATTGGGATAAACTTGTTTCTATTTTATACCTTGCACATAAACGATATTTATATAAATCAAAAATTTTCATCACACCAATTTTACTAAAAAGATCATCAGTTGGATGTTCTAGTGGCACATTAGAGATACTTCTTAATATCTTTTTTTGTAACATAAAGATTTTGTGGAGGTTGGTATAGGTAGTAGTGCCCCATATGAGTTGACCATAATTTAAATGTGAAAAAAATAATGAATTATATAATATTAACTTTGTTCTAAGTGGTAAAATGTGTTTATGGCGATATAAAATACCGACGATGCTAGATAATTTTGATATGATATGATTAATATGGTCGTCCCATGACAAGTGTTCTTGAAAAATAACGCCCAAAGTTTTAAACGCGGGAACAATTTCTATTTGAGTAGAATTTATAAAAATATCCTTGGTAATATTAATATGTTTATTCTTAGGTCGGAATATAACTGCCTTTGTCTTAACGGCGTTTATTTTTAATGCATTATGTCTACTCCATCTATTAAGCTTTTCTAGTGTTTCGTTCGTGTTATCAATAAGCTCCGACGCATCATCACCATCAAACAATAAGCTTGCATCATCTGCATAAATAAAAAAATGAGTTGAGTGACTAATATTTACAATATCATTTATATATATATTGAATAAGAATGGCCCGAGAATGCTTCCCTGGGGAACCCCGATTCAATCGGTTTTATTTCAGATGAGTGGCCGTTTATATGAACATACTGTCTGCGGGAAGATAAATATGAACGTAAAAGTTTTGATACATGACCACGAAATCCATACAGATCTAACTTCTTTAGTAGCAAATTATGATCTAGGTAGTCGAACGCTTTAGTAAAGTCTACAAATAAGCCAAGAGTGAGTTTCCTTTTTTCAAAATTTCTAAGTATATGTTCTTTTTGCGCAAGGAGAGCCAGTTCTGTGGATCGATGTTTTCGAAAACCAAACTGCGACGAGCTAATTAAGTCATGATTATCAGCAAATGTTGTCATTCGAAGTAGTATTACTTTTTCTAAACCCTTAGAGAAAACAGAAAGAATTGAAACAGGTCGATAATTGCCCAGTTCGTTTTTATTTCCTTTTTTATATAAAACTGTTACCTTCGCTAGTTGCATTTGACAAGGAAACACACCGTTTATGAAACAGAGATTGAATATGTGTGCTAAGGGAAGAGAAATAAGATCAATTACGTATTTAACTGGTTTGATCTGCAATCCATCCGAGTCGCAACTTTGGCTATTCTTTAGTACATTAAAGACAGATATTACCTCTGAAGCCGTAACAGGCATAAGAAACATGGATTGATTATTTCGAGCATTGATATATTTGCAAGCATCTGACTCTGGACGTTCTTTAACTAGACTTACATAATAGTCATTAAACGCATTTGATAGTGCTTGTCCTGACAGCTCTTGACCATTTTGGCTGATCTTTAAAACTTGTTTCGTGGCGCACGAACGGCCCAATACAGAGTTTAGTTTTTTCCACACAACGTCGACTCTGTTATTACAAAAAAGAAAAAAGTCACAAAAATAATTTTTTTAGCATTTTGGAGTTCTTTGTTTAATTGGTTTCGATAACGTTTAAATACTGTTAGTTGTTCGATTGATTTTGTTTTTACAAATTTTTGATATAACGCATTTTTAGTACGAATTTTTTTGAGCAATTGTTTTGTAATCCATGGTTTACGACTTTTTCTATGAGTGCTTAATTTTTTATACGGAAAGCAGCTTTCATATAGTTTTTTTAATTTGTTCAAGAACAAATCATATGCTTTATCTGCGTTCGTTTCATGAAGGACATCGTCCCAATCCAGACATGATAGTTTCTGTCTAAATTCGTTCATGTTATCAGGCGTTATATTCTGAAACTGTATAGCTAACTGATCATTATATTTTATGTTTATAGTTTGATTTTTTTTATACACAAAAATATACCCAAGTGATCGCTTATATCAGCTATCACTACGCCAGATTTGATATATGATATGTATCGTAGCTTGTAATAAATAAATCTAATAATGTCGATGATTCGGTTGTAATTCTTGTAGCAGTATTTATCATATTTTCACATCCGTTTGATTTAATTACCGCATCAAATTGTAATTTACCTGTCGTATCAAGTAGCATATTAACATTAAAATCGCCTCCCAATATTACGTTGTATTTATTTTCATTCGCGAACTCGAGAAAAGACTCTAAGTAAGCAAAAAAGGAAGACAAGTTCCCACTTGGCGGGCGATAACAGACAGCTATAATGCTCTCTCCTATCAGTAAAGACAGCATCTCGAAGTCTTTGTGAACGCAGCAATAATCAGATAGCATCTCACAGGAAATGTCAGCCTTTACTATTAGGGCAACGCCCCGCCACGACATTCTGTGCGGTTTAGAAAGTAACTGTTGTACATTGGTAAGTTTAAAACGTTAGTATTATCCGTAAACCACGTCTCTGAAAGCATAATTATATCAAACGAAAATTCGAACTGATCAAAAAATAATTCAAGCTCATCTGTTTTATTTCGCGCTGATCGAGCGTTCAGATGAAATCATTTAAGAGAATCAATATACTCATTTCCTA
The DNA here is from genome assembly GCA_037355805.1 of Ixodes ricinus. Classification (NCBI taxonomy): domain Eukaryota; kingdom Metazoa; phylum Arthropoda; class Arachnida; order Ixodida; family Ixodidae; genus Ixodes; species Ixodes ricinus. Next base: position 1,340 of record JAZHYW010006534.1, on the reverse strand, counting down.
AAAAAGATTTCACATTCGAAGGAAGAAAATAATCACTGGACATAAAGTTCCGTTTATTCAATAAACTATCTGTGCCATCCATTTAAAAATAAAAGAAACTAACATCTTAAAACTGAGTGCGTGTCACGTGAGGCATCACACCAGCTTCTCTAAGTCATCCACAGACCTGATCACGTGCACCTGCTCGCGATCCTTCTTGCGCACAAGGACGTGGCCGTTTTTGTACCAGACGTACCGATAATTCGTGGTTTTGGCCCATTCTTTTGTCTCCCAAAGAAGGGCTCGGTCTTGTTTGGTGAGATTTTCTTGAATGTAAGCATCGTCTTTTGATTGCCTTAGAACCTGCCGTTTACTGAGCCATTCATCTCTGATTGTCTGATGAGCGAAGCGAACAATGATGCCTGGTATTTTATCTGCTCGGGATGATAATCGATGAATAGCGGCCACTTCGTTGAGATCCAAGTCAGGCACTTCAAGTTTTTTTGCAACCTCATTCACTTTGGCAAGCAAATCCTCGTTGTCAGTCTTAGGAATTCCGTGAATTTCTAGATTTTGTTTTCGGCTTCGCCGTTCCAGTTCGTTCACTTCCTGCCTAAGCCTTTTTATTTCCCCGCCGGAGTCGGTTTGTTCCAGAGTTTCTACTCGTTTCTTCAGATGTTTTGTCTCTCTTTTCTGCTCAGCAAGGTCCTTGAGCACTTCGCCGTACTTGTCCGACATTACGTGCATAGATTTTTCTATGCCACTTACGGTTTCCTTTAGGCTCATTAAGCTATCTAGTTTTCCGTTGATGGAGGCCAACATGACAGCTACGTTAATGTTGGCTTTCCTCCTTGGCACCCTGACTTTCACCCCGGGATTTTACAACTCTGCACGTTGGGCACCGCCATATCTTACGTAAGGCACTGCCTTTTGCCTTAAAAGTCGCTTCGGAGATGCCGGAACAGGGACTTAGGTGATAGGCGTATCCTCACTCCAAGCATGTTAATCCTGAATCAATATCTGACACTTCTCTACTACACTTTGGACAAACATCAACCATACTTCAGCTATTGAAAGTAGACGGTGTCAGCAGCGGCAGCAGCGGCATGCACCAACAAGATATGAACGTAGTAAAAATTTTAACCAACCTGCAACGATAGCAGTCATGATAAGTCTTGCAGTTCGGTGCGCTGCCGCCACTGCTGTGAGCCGCACAAGGGGAAGCAGTTCTTTTTCACTTCGGCGGCTGGGGACGCAGTCTTGCGACGTGGACCAATCGCAGCCTGTCGACGAGAGCACTTGCAGTGGTGATCGCTGCACTTTTTTGGCGTTGATGAACGGCCCGTGCTCCCTGTATGACG
>JAZHYW010006533.1:0-35545 GCA_037355805.1 Ixodes ricinus | reverse complement strand
CGCGAATTTGTTTTTGGTCCTCAAGAGGGTAACCTGCTGCGAGTTACGCCTTCAGTTCCAGTAAGCTTACAGCAAACGGTAAAGCGAGCTAAGTAACTCAATCCAATCCGCATGAGTGAAACAAATATGCCGATCGACAAAACGCCGTCAGGGCGTAAAGGCACCACGGAACGTCAGTCTCAATGAGGCGCAATGATCGATGCGAAGGTTGTCTACTGCAGCTAATGCGGACCCGTGCCTTGAGTTTGCAAACTTGTTAGTTCAAAGAAACGTTGACGCGAGTGTTGCACATGTAACAAAATATCAAAACTGTCTCGCCAATGTTGCAAAGATGCCGCACGCTTACAAACACCACCCTTCCATGGGGCTTTTGCGGGAGCAAAAACGTGTGGCTTAAACGAGGATGCAAACCAATGGTGCGTACCAGAAGTCCTAGAACGAACCTGACATTGCTAGATGTGTTGGAACTTATTGAGCGGCGGCCGCTTGGTCGCAGCGCGTTGGTACGCTGTGTTGGAAAAAGAAGCTAAGGGTCTGCGAAAGGCGAGGCTGCGCTTGTTGGGTGCGGTGGGCCACGTGGACGTGCTCCGTTTTAGGCGCTTGGTTGTGAAAGTGTAGGTTCAGCAGCGACACGCAGATACCAGGCACACTCACCAGGTAACTGCGCAGGCGCTATTTTTGCCGACAGCCGCAATGGGAAGCCTGCAAGCGTCTCGAACCGCAGCGGTGGCGATCCTGGCATTTTCGTTTCTGTTAGCTTGGAAAAAGCCGTGCTACTGCACCTCGCACACTCTGCCGAAATGTTTAGTGTGGAATTACGGCCATCATGTTGTCGTTGCCCCTTTCCCCCGCCCCGTGATACGTTGATGGGCGACCATTTGACCACCATCCCTCGCTCACCCTGTGCATTCTAGAGTGGCATTGATTGTTTTATCTGGTTGGCAATTTAGTCTTTAAAATATAAATAAAGTTGTTTTTCTGTTTTCGGGCTGACAGGGGTCGCTCTGCCCAACTCAAGTGGTCAGTCCAACACAAGCAGATGGGAGAGCCAAGATGTCTTTTTTCAGAGGTTGGGAATTGGGGGGATGACAAGAAATCCCCGAGGGGATTTCCTAGCATCCCCCCACCCTCTGGGGCACTCTCTAAGCACCCCCCCCCCCCCCCCCCTTGGCTGTGCCACTGAAAACAGGTGGCGATTGCACCCGTAAAATGATCGTGCTTCGTGCTGTTCAGGCGCCCACTATTAACATGCACTAACCCGAGAAAGTTCTGCAAATTATACGTTAGGCACGCGAATTTAGCCTGAACAAGCATCCGCGTCTACATTAGCCCGAGTTTCCAGTGAAAGAAGTAGGATAGGTGCTCCCACAGTGACTCACAGGTACGTGCGCAGGGTTAAACTGTGGCATAGTAAATCAATTCTCCCATAAATACAAGTTAACTTTGTTTTCACTAAGTCTTTCACACTTCATTTCCTGGCTGACTTGTGTTTTCTTACAAACTAAATTTTCTTGCAGGCTGTGTTTTTCTTTGTGTTTTGTTTTTGCTATGGTTGTCTTTTTGAAGGTTGTGCTTTATTGCAGGCTGTTTTTTTGCTACAGGCTGTTTCCTTGCACAGAAAATGGTTTTAGGACACAGGAAAATTAATTTCAAGCTTTTCGTTTTATCTGTGTGATAACTCGGGAAAGCTAGGGTAATTCATTTTCAGGCGGGCAGTATGATTGTCAGACAGTGTTTGTGGTGTTCAAAAGATCCGGAGGTCATGTCTGCATTGCTTTACGAATCATTTTGACCATTAGATATAACAGCATCTGAGACGACAAAGCTGAGCGATTCCAGTTACCGAAACATCTGTGCTTTCACTGAAGCGTTGTTTGGCTTTTACACGCTACGAAATACATGTTTCAAGGCAACACGCATGATTTCATTCATCTTCTGTCAGAGTTTGCACAAAACTGACAATAAATGCCAGTCGATCCGATCTCCCTTTTTTTTTCCTTTTTTTCAGTCGAAGGAGAAAATCGCCATGTTTTGTACAGCCATGTTGAAAAAATCCTAAGACAGAGAAGAAACAGCAAATAGAACAAACTGCATCTCGAATTTGTCCTGTCTGTGTCGTCCAAATCTTATGCGTTTTTATTCTTTCGTGTTTCAAGCCACCTGCTAGCAACCTGAAGTCTGTGTTCATGTCATGCATCTCGAGCCACTGCTGAAATTCTTGTTTCTGCGTCTGCACCTGGCCTGCAAGCTCGGCATGTGAACACCCCACGTCACCGGAACTTACACCTAACAAGCCCTACAATCAACCAGGGTTGGAACAGTCCAGCCAACAAAAAAGGAAGCCTCATCTACCGAACCTCCACCTGGGAAGTCCAAGTGAGGCAGACAGATAAAGAGGGAACGCCTCTCTGGGGTCCAAGGTCTCCGGTGGGCCTAGACTGATATAACTGCCAGGAGCTGGTGACTCGTACCTTATCAGTGAAGTTGAAAAACATCGGTCTATGCACAAGCACCAGTGTCCCTACCACGACCTAAACAACACTTATTACAATTTTCCGTTTTACGATTTCAGAGCTTTGCGCACGCAAACCAACAGCACTCTTATGCACCTCGGGTCTGGTCCGTCCAGTTCTGACTAAGGTGACGAAACCTGTATGTAACAGGAATTTCGCACACCTCTTGACACTTCATTTTTTCTGCCAACCTGCTTTGACTCACTTTCTAACAAAACAACACTTAGACCATGGTTTCCTGCCAAGGCCTTCAGATTATATGAAAACTCATGAAGAAATGGTAGACGCACTCACTTATCGAGACTTTGTGTGCTCCACCCACACTCTTTCCTAAGCAAACAGAACAATTACGTGCATCACACTGGCAGACATTTGAGCAGCCAGCCTGAAGCAGCTCAGCCTCGACGTTTGGAAGGCACACTCTGCATGGTCGAAGCCGTGGCAGGACGAACAACGCATGCGCACGGTTTTGCCGTTGCTCGAACATGAGCCTCTGAACCTGAAAAACCTTCAGATCTGAGAAACTGAAAGAATCTCCAGGAAACTGCTTCTGGTTCGTGAGTTCAAACTCTTAATAAACGAGTGCTGATGGCGATAGCATCACACTTCGCGCCGGCAAAGTTTGTTTGGGAACGGGAGACCAATCGGAATTTCGTGCACAAGGCACACCGTAAGTATGATGCGTTTGGGAGCAAAACTCTCACGAGTGCCAATGGGTGTTGAAACACGTTCAAAATCACTCCACACAACTTTCTGTTCTGGTAATTTTTTTTTGGTATATTTTACTTGCACAGTAGCAAGGATAACTGGCGATAGCATTTTCCCGAGATAACACTGCTCTTTAGCGCAAATGCGTTATAACTCTGAAAGAGAGTTTGTGACCGCAGTAAGCAAAAAGCATCTGGCTAAATGATGTTTACCACATTTACAGCTGTTTGTCAGACACTGGTTCAACTTGAATGCCAGATTGAAAGTCCTAAAGGCTGGCCACCGTTAATGCGGAATACATTTTAGGGTGTATCCCGTCTGACAGGGGTCAGCATCAGCTGTAAGGTGAAAGGTCACTCATAACTGGAATTTCCACTCAGCGCTGCTGCTAATGAGGACGGGGGATCTGGCAGTGTGTTCTGTCGGATTTCCTACAATCATGACTTCAAGCCCCGCGGCTGGAAATGGAGTTTGTCGACTACCACTGTGGGACTACTTGAGTGGGCAAATGGATCTGTCCTAACTCGAAACCGTGTAGCTTTTGCGCTCGCGTAATAAGGGATCGGTTATTATTCAGCGGAAAGTGTCTGCTACCTCAAAGGTATGAGAGTTTATCATGGTTTGTTCCGGGTTAAGAACATTGAAGCCAAGACCCGCCCACAAGCCTCGCTCGCTCGCCATGACTGGTGAGTTCTCACTCCTGTCCAGTGTTTACTCTGCTGAAGTGGAAAGGGTAGAGGGTTTTGTAAGAGGATCTTGTCTTGCTTTTCTGTAACCTGCTACATATTATGGCAAGAGGAGATTTAAGTGAGATCCGGGCTGCTGCCTTGCCTAAAATTGAACCACGGTCGAGGGTGTTTTTGTGCAAAAGCAAGGAGTCTGTATTGGTTCCACTTTGAAGCACGAATACTTTCCAAGATTGATTTTGGTGTTCTATGACCGAACTGTGCTCACGAGGGCGCAATTTATGTTGGGCAACAGCGTAATAATCGGGCTCTATGTGGACAATTTTTTCGTTTGTGTATTTCAAGGACCCACTCCAAACAAATAAATTTATTTATAAAAAAATAAATAAAGGCAAGCTTTTAGGAATTGTTTTTTGCATCCGAGATTTGTACAACTGGAAGTCTTCACTTTCTAGGTCTGGAGGCTTTCAGGTCCGAGGTATGGCACAGTTGCACGTAAGCCTGTTTTCGCTATTTCAGCTGCCATCCAAGAGACAGTGAAGCGAGAGTGGCGCGGTAGCTTGCAAAGCTTACCTTTAAACAAGTCCCGTTGTGATCATCTCCACAAGAGTGTCTTTCTAAATGTCCCAACCCACTCGAACACAAAGTCGTCTTTTAGACGCCTTGGCAAGATCGAGCAAAAAGGTCCTGTATGTCTTGGCAAGACAGCGATAGGCCTAAAACGCCTTGAGTCATCTTGTGCCGCCCTGTAGACATCATAATGCTCCTCTTTTTCCGGGCTAGAAGACGTCTCTGCATAGGCGTCTCTAGACATCTTAGGGATGCAGCTACAAGACGCCCAAGACGTAGGGTGCCGTCTCTTTCAGCATGTTCTTTTGAAGCAAGACGTCTACGACAAGATATCTTGTAAAGATGTCTTATAGACGTCTGTATAGCCCAAGACGTCTCTGAGCTTAGTAGAATCGTCTTCAAGCCAGCTACGAGACGTCTTGTGCTCAGTGGGTAGAGCCGCTGCTGCGCCAAAGTATTGCTCGGCAGCGGCGGCTGAACCAAACGGTGGCCTTCAACCACTCTTTGTCCGCACTGACCGGCACCGGAATGCCTTGTCATCAGGGCAGTAAATCTGTGGCGGTCCCTGCCATCAGAGATGACAGCGAGCCTGAAGGAGAAGATGATATAAAACCAATCTGCAGGGGGCAATACCGCACTTGCGATCCTAAGCGTAACGCATCCGAGTGTTGTTTTGTTTGTTGTTGTTATGTTATTTCTTTTTGTGTGTAATTGCGGCATTACAGATTTTCTGGTATGGGCTCCTTGCCTTGTGTGGTGTTGCTACTCTTTCCGAGTTGAATAAATTTAATTATTATACTTGCTTGAGTGATGGGCAGAGAAACTGTAATAAAATAATTTGATAGCCTAGTTGGTTAAACATAGTAGTACAAAATTAGTGCAATGGACGAACACAGGAAGAAGGAGTAGACAGGACAGCGCGCTACGTTAAAACTGACGTTTACAAAGATAAAATGGGGACTCAAATCATAGAAAGAGGAGAAGAAAGAATATGCTAGAGAAAGGAAAGGAAAGAGAAGACAAGAAGATTTCTACTCTTTCTTTCTATGATTTTAGTCTCAATTTTACCTTTGTCTTCCTCTATTCTCTCATAAAACATCAGCTGTAAGTATGCTCCGCCACATCTCTATAGTACTTCTTCCCGTGTTGCGTCCTTAGCGCTCAGTTTGTGCACCATGATCGGCAGAGCGTGAAGCGAAATGCAGTGTTTAGCTTAGGAAACAGGTGTGATGGAGCGTAAAACGCCCAATAAGTAAGTGTGCCTAGAACCGGGCCCAGGGACATTGGTACATAAAAAGATATAAGGAGATGATTCGGGCCCTTCTAGTACCGGCAATCTCAGTGGCCTTAGACGTCGAGATACGGTCCGTATCTGTTTCGTTCGGCTTCTCAAATAACGTTCCAGTAACAAGGCTTCTCTTTTTTACATTGTGTTAGTACTGGGGCAGCGCTGACGGGCTGACGTAGCATAGCAATTTACGCCGCGTTTGGAGAAGCGACCTTTAGCAGACCGTTAGCGCGCTCCGCGTACCGTATTACAGGAGCCTTCGAAACGTGCTTTTAAGCGCGCGCTCGAGTGATATCGTGAACACAGTGGTTTGCTAAAAGTGCCTGGACATGGTGAGAGGTTGAGAACGGCAAGGAGTCGTTTTGGCTAGGGTGCCTCAATGTCCTTTTGTTAAGGGTGATGCCACCCTTTGTAGTACCCGATGCCGACAGCACGCGCTCACGAGGAAAATACAAAGAAATCGACAAAAACAAAATGTCGCCATAGCACAGTCAGCGCCACAGACGCGTGCAGGGAGATGCTCTTTCACGCGCTTCAGAACAAAAAAAGGAAAATAAAAGTGTGGGACAAAATGACCGGATGACTCCACCCTAAGCAAAGCGCACATGAAGGCACCCTAGTTTTGGCTAGCCGGCACCTGCACGCGCTCGAAGGCTTCCGCCGGGTTCCGCCGTGCTTTGGCTGCACGTACTACAAGCATGCTCAAGGGCCGCGCTGGAAGCGGGCCAACTGAAAGACCTCCCTGACGTTCTCATCCTGACAGTAACTGCTAAGAATATTGCGCGGGGAAAAAACTTACAAACAACGAGCCCGCCTACCGCCTTTCAGTTGATTGAAACCACTATGAAACAGCAGCAGCCATTGAGGCAGCAGCAGGTTTAGAGGCGGTAGGCGGTAGAGCCAGAGGAAGCCTGTGTTTTCCCCGCTTCTCGCACTCCTCCCTCCCTCTCCCTAAGTATAGTCGGCTGCTCACTACCGACCTCTTTATAGTCCACTGCTGCTGAAAGTGGCACATGCTCGATTTTAACCATCTTAAGCTCTTTATCCGATAATTTACCACTAGCGCCATCTGAGAGCTGTAGCTTGCTGTAGGTGAAAGCAAACGCAGCAAACACGCTGCGGGTAGGGCACTGCGGGAGGGGCGTTTCCTCGGCGAAAAATACCCCGGCAAAATGCATTCGGGCACCGTGACAAGCAGTGACCACGGTCCGGGCATTTTATGTGCCGAAAGAAGAAAATAAAAGAAAAAGCTCGTTTGGGATGACGTACAACTTGTTTATTTATACATTACATTAACGAAACTTTACAGGTATAACGCGAGGAACTGGAATGCTGGAGAAGAAGCACTGGAACGGTCGTGAACACAAAAAGACGAACATGAGAGCGCCTCACTTTGCTCTTGACAGCACCTCCTTTGGACGCCCCTCGTGATGCACGGTGATGGCGACCGGCTTGTTGGGGTCTTCTTCGGGGTCTTGCGCGGAGCCTCCGCGGCCAGCAGTCCTCCCGCCGACAGACTAGACGTCACCGTGTGTGGGTCCACGTCTTCGGGCAGGACGTAGCGCCTCGTGAACTCGCGCTTGACGTAGGAGCCGGTCTCGTCCGATTTTCCTCGTGCTTGCCGTGGACTACGACGCAGTTGTCGACAGTCTTGACGGTGATCTCTTCCGGCGCGAAGTGACGGACGTCCACTCGGAGGGCGAACTTGTTCGGGTCGCTTCTCCACGGCAGCCTGGGACCCGTGTCCACGTCCGTGTCCGCGCTGTCGCTGTTGGTACGGACACTGCTGCTGGTTCCTAGGCTGGATGTAGAAGCGCTGGTGGTAGAATGGCGGGTCGAACAGGCTCGCCGTCGAGGAAGCTGGAACCGAAGTCGTCGTCGAAGAGACGCCTCGCCAGGTCCGAGCTGCGGTTCAAAAGTGGGAACAGTGCCATCTTGACGATGCAGGACCGAAATCGCTTCGACTCGAGCGAGCGAAAATATGACTACGCGGCAGCGTACGCCTCGTTTTATAAGCCGCCGTCTGCTCTCCGGCGTACTCTGGAAGGTTCGCGGCGGTGCGCAAGAGAAACAAAAATAAGCGTTGCGATTGGAGGGTTGTAGTCACGTGAGCACAAAACGGGATCGAGGATTTTCGTGTTTTTTCGAGATTGTTCGGGAGCCCCATCATGCGTCTGGGTAGGTGCTGCCATCTTTCGGAGTAAATAAGAACTTGGTGTAAAATCAATTTTTTGTTTTTCGTTTTTCTTCTGTATTCATTTTGCTTGTTTCCATTCCGTCACCCCAAAATGAACAATTTTATTTTTTGTCACCTGTATTAATTACTTAACATGCCATCTCGGTATGGAATGGAGACATGGAGACATGACGCCTTGCCAAGTTGGCAAGTTTCCGCAGTAGATTATTTTTTCGTTGTTTAGGAAGAATTGAAGAGGCATTTTTAATGTGCGTCATGTGGTGGTGATTACCCAAAATCACGTAGTTTAGTGATATCCGTCAGGAGTGACAGTAGAAACAAGCTGCAAAGGCTGAAGCACGATAGGACGTAATATTGTTTGAATCTCGTGCCAACATGACGTAATGTCACGTGAAGCATTCGGTCCAATCGAACTCGGCTTTGCGCTCTCTCCTCGCGTTTTCTCGCATCTGCGTTCCCGAAGTTTCGCGCATTTTCGAGCAGACGACGCTGCCCACATAAAAGGAGCGTCGCCTGCAACGGGCGCTAAACTCGCAGCACTTTGCTCTTGTTCTACGCTTGGTCTACACGGAGCAAACAAGACCGCCATGGTTGTCAAGATGGTCCTCTGCCCTCTTCTCAGCGACGACCACCTCTGGTCGCCCATCAAAATGCTGGATTGGGTCGAAGACGACGACGACTGTTTGAAGCAGTGCGACCGCAGCAGACGACGGCTCTGCCAACGGAAGCGCCGAAGTTCGGCGCAGAAGCAGAACGCTCAACCAAGTTCGAAGTTGCCTACAACGTTCGCGGCTTCCGGCCCGAAGAACTCTCGGTTCGTACCGTCGACGGGGACGTCGTGGTCCACGGCAAGCACGAAGAAACTCAGGAGGACGGTGGTTTTGTAAGCCGGGAGTTCACGAGGCGTTTGCCACTACCCGAGGACGTCGACCCGAAGACCGTGACGTCAAGCTTGAACTCCAAGACGGGCTTGCTGACCATCGAAGCTCCGAGGACGTCAGCGAAGAAGGTCAAGATCATCCCTGTCGTCGTTGAAAAACCCTTAGCCATTGAAGACAAGTCCACTTCTGCTTCCTGAACCATTTTTTTCGCTCGCTTCACCATCCCAACATTCTCATCGGTATTTGTCACAATAAATTATTTGAAAAAGCATTGTTTGTACATGCTACCTCCGCTCTTATTTCTTCAGTATCTTCGTTGGCAGGAAAGCCCAAGATCAACTGCCAAAAACTATCAAAGTCACCAATTCATTTTTTAATATATAAATGTCACCAAAAATGGTATTTTTTTTAAATATATGTTTTTGTCAAATGTTCAATCTCCGTACTAAAATAATAATAATAAAAAAATACCTTCGCGCTCTTTATTTTCAAAAAGTTCAATCTCCGCTCACATGTAGCGCCGGCGGCCCGAACCAGATGCCAAACTTTTAGAGATTGCCTTCACATCTTATTGAATCAGATATAAAGGCAAGTTCTGGAACTTTGGCATCTCATCCGGACCACTGGCCCCACATGTGAGTGGAGCCTGGTCGTTCGGCGATGCATAGTTTATTTTTGCAGTGAAAAACAGACAATTCCTTTCGAGGGTACGCTGTAGATCAGTGCAGGTTGTTGGGCGAGTTGGTACTGGGTGTTAAAAACATGGTAATGCTTGAGACAGGAGGACAAAGGAGAAGACTGGGGGGGGGGTGGGCTATGTTGCACGTTTTGGACTCCCAGGAGACTAGGGAGAAGGAAGTGACGTCAACAATGCTCTTTGGATGTTGATTGGTGGAGTCGCTGATGACGGTATCTGCAGAAGATACCGTTCATGCTAAGATACGTTCATTCACACCTACGTCACTTCCTTCTCCCTAGTCTCCTGGGAGTCCAAACGTGCAACATAGCCCCCTGGACAACACCGAGCGCTGACATCAATTGTTCAATCACCGTGATTTGGGGCCTCGCCGCCGCTCAACGCGTACTGTTCTTGCCAGCCATAATGATAAGGCTGTAAGAGAGATAATCGAAGCGGACGTGATAAAAAAATCTGGTGCAGGCTGTGTCAGCGTCGCCTCCACTGACCTGATAGATAAGGAGTGAGCGCGTTCTTGCGAGTGGCGGCGAGGCCTGTGTAGATTACGGCTTTTGTGCACTTTATTATACTGCTGCAAGTAAGTAAGTACAGCTTCAAGATAAATGGTAGCGCGGCACATACAACCGATCCTTGCACTTCCGGGCGTATTTTTAGAATTTACAAAAACCTTACTTTCTGCAAAATCTTTCTTCTTTTTTTTGTTATCTTTTTTTGACAAGTGATGTTAATGTGTTTTAATGCCTCTCTCGTACTCCTCACATTTGATTTAATTTCATTGGATCGCTAAATTAATCGCGCTGGCGACAAGTATGTGATTTATTTTTTTAACGATTGATTGGAGTTATTTAGTTAGCCGTAAGACCTTTCGTCAACTAATTCCTTTCTATACTGCAGCGCGGGAAAAATTAAATCACGACGCTACAAAAAAACATATTCACTAAAGCTATATTCACTGAAGATAAATTCATTGCTTGTAAATAGAGTTATCTTCATGGTATGTAAATCAAGATATCTTCATTTAATAAATATAGAACAAACATGTATTCATTGTAAGTAAATATATCTATATGTGTTGTATGTAAATAAAAGTATCTTCGATGTACAAAGATATATATATATTATAAAAATATATTAAATGAAAATATGTTATTTCAGCTTACCAATAAAGATACATTAAAAAAGTATATCTTGAATGAGCTATCATCTATTGAATATATCAACGAAGACATATTCAATGAAGATCTTGACGTGGTCAAAATTACAAACAAATCGTAGCTTTTTTTTTTTCTTTTTGAAATGTGCAATTTAAGAGTGAAAAGCTGACAAAAAAAAAAGCAGTGCGCACGTTGCTTTTTCTCTCTCTCAGAGTCAGATGAGACAATCGGACCCTCCTTTCCAGCTCTATCGGTGGCGAGGAGAATAAAGGCAGAAAACTCCGTCAAGCTGCGTTTTCTACATCTACATTGGCGTGGTCAAGGCCAGCCCAGCTTGCAGAGTGTTGCAGCCCCGCACTGTTGAGGGAGCACATGGCTTCGTCTGGTGTCTCATTCGCTCCCGCTCGCACAACGAACGAAAAAAGAAAAAAAATGTTTTGCGAATTGTTCATGCGTCGCGCGAAGCCGTTTTTACGAGGTCTGGTTGCTGAAAGACGAAACGGCGCTTTTGGTGTTTGAAACGCGTGCGCGTCTTGACAAAGGAACATGAATGAATGAATGAATTTATTGCATCAGGATGGCTCTGTGGCCGGTACGGGGAGAGGGGAAGGACGGTGGGGGCAGTCTGCTGTTCATGTTCTGCTGACAAGGTGGTCCTCCTTGGTAAAGTCCTCAGTGTAAGCAGCGTTGCGTTGGCGTGGTCATTGGGATATATCCGTTCGTGGAGTGTCTGGACTCCTGGTGGCTTGTGCTCGTCGCGAATGGCTGCTAGAGCCGGGCAGGACCATAGTATAGATGAATGACCGTTGGCGGTTCCTGTCGACACTGCTTACGAAGTAGTAGAGCCGAGAGGATGGTTTTGTGTTGCTTATAGCAGTGGTTCTTAGGTCGCGGACCCTTTGGGGTTCGCGAAGGCATTCTAGGGGTCTGCGAAGCCCAGCCTCATCAGTCAGCAGCCCGGCTATAAAAGTTGTTTTCTCAGATTGAGAGGAAACGTTCCAATTTTCCGGTGAGTTTTCTCGTGTATATATCAATTAAGCGAGTCTACTTCACACTAGCACTTAGTTAAATCTATTTGTTATATCATTATAATGTTTAACCTATACCTTCCCCCTCCCTCACCACGAACGGGGTCCTCCGTCATCTCCGCCGTTCCACAAGGGGTCCGCGAAGCATCGATGGTTGAGGATCACTGGCTTAGATTATTCCCATCTTGATGATGACTTGACTCTTCAGTAAGGGCAAATCCGGAGCGGGCTTTGGTAAGGAGGACTTGTGCCCCTCTGGGAATGTTCCGGGGTATGGGGCGTTGCTGTGGGGGAATCGTTTTTCGTAGTTGCTCCTTGTTTTCGTATCTTATTACCATTCGTTGCTCTTCTGGAGGCGGCTTGTATTGGAGGGTGAGCGTTGCCGACTCCGAAGGGTGATTGAGAAGACAAAGTAACATAAAGCTAATGTGAGATACTGTAAAGGAGTCGCGAGGACCCCTCCCCGGGTGGTTCCCTCCACGGCCGCGCGGGGGTGTGGGGGAAGAGGGGAAGCGGGCGCACCCTGGCCGTCGTTGTTTTCTTTACTTTCGACGGGTGACCGCGGTCCTCCCGAGCAGCCACCCCGCGGCGAAGACGTTGTCTCTTCTGTGAAGGGGGCGTTTTGTTTTGTGTGCGCGCGTGTTTTCTTGTGTGATCCAGCGTCCCACAGGGTACGTTGGTGACGATCGAGTTTCGGGCCAGGAGCTCTGGCGTGGCGCCACTCTGTCTGAAACCCAAGGCTGTGCCAATGTTACGGAGCTGTCAGCCGTGGCCGTTGCAAACTCGATAGGTACGGCCGGGTCGGCCCCCAACTGACCATTGGAGGGTTGACGCCACGTGACTTGGAAAATGTTTGAAACCATTGGTTAAAACTTCCCTGAGGGCGAGGGAGTGAGGGCCTTCAAAAGCCTCGAACGGGGCGAGTGAGGTCGATTTTGGACTGATTTAGACATATGTCAGACCTGTTAGATCTGTTCGATCCGAATATGCCAATGTCCCCTACATTGTACAAATGTACATAGTTTGTAAAATAAATTGGTTCGCCAAAGACCTCGCAGAGTCTCAATCGCCTCTTGAGAACTTCAACGACCATCAGCCTGCCAAACGCAGGACCAAAGTACACCCCCAACGAACGAACAATTACTGATACATCCATAGGCGTAGACTATGGGAAGGCAACGGGGCTCGTGCCCCCCCCGGTGAGATCCAGGGGGCAGAGCCCCCTCCGGACCCGGGCCTTGATCTTTTTTTTTTTTTTTTTGCTTGTGTTAGTTGTTAGTTTGTCTTTGATAATTTGTATATTGTCTTAAATGTATGATATTTCACCCATGTTTGTGCACCACAAAATAGAACGCTAAGTGGTTTGTGGGCCCTGGAAAATAAACCATTATTATTATTATTATTATTTTTATTATTATTATTTCCGAGACGCTGTTTACGTGCCATGTAACGAGCTTCTAGTAGTAGGATGTAAACAAAATAACGCCCAGGTTGCCTTTATTGACAAAATACGTGGAAATGGAATCCCAGCGTGCTTGCGTTAGCTTCAATCTCCGGTTCTGGCGAAAACATAACGCGCAGCATCCCCCCCCCCCCCCCCGGGAGAATGGAAAGTCTACGCCGCTGGATACGTCTACATTTATCTTAATTTGAGACATGAATCAGCCGTACAGTGAAAGGTCACTAACTGGAATCTCCACTCAGCACTGCTGTTAATGAGGATGAGATCTGGCAGCGTCTTCTGTCGGATTTCCTACAATCTTGACTTCAAGCCCCACTGGTTGGCAATGGGTTGTCACCCAGGAATTTGGACGACTTGAGTGGGCAAATGGATCTGTTCCATTCAAAACCGTGTAGCTTTTTCCTCGGATAATAGGGATCGGTATTATTCTTTGGAAAAGTATGCTCCTCTTCAAGGTGTGAGAGTTGATATAGTTTGTTGCAGGTTAAAAAAGTAGGGCAACACCCCCCCCCCCCCCCCACCAAAACTCTCCGCTCACCATGATTGGTGATTTGCTCCTCTCTAGTGTTTAGTCCGCTAAAGTGGAAAGGGTAGAGGGTTTTGTGGGAGGATTTTGTCCGGCTTTTCTTAACCTGCTACAGAACCAAGCTGTTGCCTTACCTAAAATTTAACAGCAGTCGAGGTGTTTTTGCGCAAAAGCGATGAGTGTGTATTGGTTCCTCTTTAGCACGAATACTTTCCAAGATTGATTTTGGTGTCCTAGACAAAACTGTGCACACGAGGGCGCATTTTATGTTGGCAAATAGCGTAATAATAGGGCTCTATGTGAACTTTTTTTTTTCATTTGTGTATTTCAGGAACTGAATGTAAACAAATAAATTTATATTAAAAAAGAAGAAGCAGAGAATTGCTTTTGCATCGGAGATTAGTACAACTGGAAGTCGTCAGTTTCTAAGTCTGAAAAATTTTTCAGGTCCGAGGGTATGGCACAGTTGCACGTAAGCCTGTTTTCGCTATTTAAGCTGCCATCCAAAGGCAGTGAAGCAAGGAGTGGCGCGGTATAGCTCATCTCCACGAGAGCGTCTTTTCAAATGTCTATGTTGGCTATGGCTATGTCAAAGTATGGCTTGAGTGATCGGCAGAGAAACTGTAACAATATAATTTGATGGCCTAGTTGGTTAAACATAGTGCACAAAATTACTGCAATGGACAAACACAGGAAGAAGGACAGAGCGCTACTTACAACTGACGTTTTATGAGACGATAGAGGAAGACAAAGATAAAATTGAGGCTAAAATTACAGCTAAAATCATAGAGAGAGCAGAAGAAAGAATATGCTAGAGAAGGAAAGGAAGAAGACAAGAAGATTTTCTACTCTTCTTTCTTTGATTTTAGTCTCAATTTTATCTTTGTCTTCCTGTATCCTCTCATAAAACATCAGTTGTAAGTAGTGTCCTGTCCTGTCTTGTACTTCTTCCTGTGTTCGTCCATTGCGCTCAGTTTGTGCACTATGATTGGCAGAGCGGGAAGCGAAATGCAGTGTTTAGCTTAGGAAACAGCGTGATGGAGCGTAAAACGCCCAATAAGCAAGTGTGCCTACCGTTTTTTTTTTCATCTTTTTTTCTTAGGCATTTTTACGTAATTTTGAAGCCTTGGCAAAATAAACAATGGCATAAGAGTTGTTTCTAAAATTGTGTAGAGTACCCTTTATAGGTGGAAGGCAGGTGTTTTTGTTCAACTTCTTTATCAGTTTCTAGAGTTTCCATTTTTGAGTTAGCAGACCGGTTAATACCACAGAGATGTGGTAACTAGGTCAAAAGGCCATGATGCATAAATTTTTCTATGGCATGTGGGTTTTCGTACGTTAGTCAGACTGGATGCCGTTTAAACGACCGGATTCCAGAGCTCGAAGGAGCGGTTGATGTGCAGCAAACTCTAAACCTTTATAAAAGACTTTTAAGAAAGCAGCCATTGTTTTCCAGATTGGACAGGAACATCAATGGCAATTAGTTTGTCAAACGACATTTTATGGAGATATTGTTTCCTCAACATGCTACATTTTATCCACAGTTAATTTCATCACCGTTAGTTTCATCGACACGCGACGTTTCGTTGAACACAACCCTGCTGTTCTTGCAACAAACATTTGGCCTCTCGCCTGGTTACGGGGGGGGAGGAGGAAAGGAATATGCCTGGGTGATTCACGCTCCAGGCTTTATATTCTATTTCAGCTTATGTTGTACCGCAGGAAAGGCGACAGGCACGAGCTCCTTGCTCTAGGGCACAACTCGGCGGCACAACGATATGAGCTTGCGCTCCTAGCCTTCGCTGCGGTACAACGCTGCGGTACAACATAAGGTCGGCTTCCAGATTTTATTATGCACATTGTCAAAACTTCCACTGCCTTTCCACTCTGGTGAAGAAGGCAGACCAGCAAAGCTGTACTATGGTGGGAACGAAGTAATGGCCGGCCGCAAGTCGGCAAGCCAGAGCAGCCCATAGAGGACATGGCCAGACCAGAGTGGGAAGGCTGGAAAGGTTGCCGCCATCTATGAGCGACGGCGGCGGTAGCTGGCCGAAGTGTTGTGTCGACATTTGTTTTCTGGCGGACACGATCCTGGGAAAACTAAACCTCAATAACTCCGCTGTAAAAAGAAAAAAAATGTCGACGAAACGTTTTATGAGTATGTCTGTAGTGTTCTTGATTTAGCGAAATCTGCTATACACCAACTCATGCTTACAAACAAACCGGAGCGCCCCTAGCGGACGCCACCGGCGCTGCGCTCGTGCGCGATGGAGTGGGGGCAAAAATCTCGCCGTCGCCCGTAAACAGACCACTGGAATGCGATGTTGTCGGCGTCAGTAGTGAGCCCCCTGTTCTTTTCCGCGCTGGAATGGTCGATTCTACGTTTTCCTGGCAATGTCCGACTAGTGTGGCGGCCTCAGCGAAATTAACGAGGCTCGTTACACCGCAAAAACTTCGCGTGAATAATGTGACATGCTGCGATTCATTCCGCGTGGACGCCCCAGAATCATACATGAGTAAATTACTTTCAAAATGTAATTTAATTACAATTACAATTACCTTGCTTCAAAAGTAGTTTAACTACAATTACAATTACTACTACATGAAAAGTAATTAATTAAAATTACAAATTACTTTTCAAAAGTAATGGAATTACTTTACAATTACTTGTTTCTGAGAGCGACCCGACTTGGGCCATATAACTTTAAACGAGTTGTATAGAATGCAACGTGTTTGTTCATTCCTTGCCCCAATGTTTGAGAAGGCTTAAGCATCGCTGCATAAATGTCACGTATTGAACTTTCCTTTTTATGAATTTCGGTAAATTCATGATAGAAATTGAGAGTTTGGGGCAATGAAGTACTACGTTCTTATATTTCTAATAAATAATAATAAATTAGCTCCTATGCTGGAAGACGCCAGACGGCTAACGAAAAAATTGGGTTGACAGACTTTAGTTAGCTCGGCAAATAAAAATGCGACATTTAGTCATATACGAATATTTTACAAGTATTAATACACACGCGCTAATCTGACTGCATTCCCATACAAACATCGTGGTATTGTAAATTATTTACATGGAGTTGAAATTATAATGGGTCAGAAATCTATAAGAACCGAATCCAGGCTTCTGAACCATTGGTGACAATATTCACAGGTGCGAGGTCAGTCTCCAAAATGCTTATGCAAATAATATCCGAAGTAAAACCAACAAGAAATAAACTTAAAAATAATACAAAGATACAAATATGCGACACTGGAAGAAAAACGTACAAAACTGGCAGAGAAAGAAACAAAAAAACAACATAGACAATTAACATTTCTAAGCTCGGCTGAAAGCTGAAGCTCAATTTTTTTTCACAATATTTTGGCATGTTTACGCTATTGTATTTTGCTCGCTCCGCAGACAGGCGCCGTTGAGGTAGCCTCCCCAACCCCCATAACTAACTCGAGCCATCCCCCATGATTTCTTGGTTCAATAAAGTTCCTGAATGAAATGAACTCCAAAGAGGATTGTCTCTCAGCCCGCAGTGTAAGCAACAAAACAGCAAACAACGCAATACTTTTTTTGTTGTGTGCATACGTGTCTATGTGTGCGAGTGTGTCACCGAGCGCTAGGCAGCTTTGTGAGAGCGCTGAGGCTTTCAGAGAGGTTTCGTCGGCTCAACAAAATCTTGGTCAAAGTAATTGTACTTGTGCCTGAAATTTCGCAATTACTGACACTATAAACAACTAAATTACAATTACAATTCCTTTTAGCCGAAAGTAATTAATTACAATTTCAAATTACCAAAAAGTAATGAAGTTACAGTAATTCAATTACTGTAATTGAATTACTACCCAAGTTTGCCCAGAATGGACTCTAAAGCCTGTTTTGCACGCCGAGATTCTGCTCGCTATTTTCAGTCATGACGTCGCTCGGGCTGCAAAAGCGTGAACCGTAGATAAGACGTCGACGTCGATAGAGTTTGCTTACAGCCAGCTGTAGCTGGCTCAGCCTGGCTGTAAGCAAACGCGCTGCGGGGAGGGTGCTGCGAGTGCGGGAGGGGCGTTTCCCTCGGCGAAAAATACTCCGGCAAAATGCAACCGGGCACCGCGACAAGCAGTGACCGCGGTCCGGGCATTTTAAGTGCCGAAAAAAGAAACTAAAAGAAACGCTCGTTTGTGATGACATACAACTTGTTTATTTACACGTTACATCAACGAAACTTTACAAGTAACGCGAGGGACTGGAATGCTTGCAGAAGAAGCACGGAACGGTCGTGAACACAAAAAGATGAACATGAGAGCGCCTCACTTGCTCTTGACAGCACCTCCTTTGGACGCTCCCTCGTGATGCACGGTGATGGCTACCGGCTTGTTGGGGTCTTCCTTCGGGGTCTTGCGCGGAGCCTCCACGGCCAGCAGTCCTCCCGCCGACAGACTAGACGTCACCGTGTGCGGGTCCACGTCTTCGGGCAGGACGTAGCGCCTCGTGAACTCGCGCTTGACGTAGGACCCGGTCTCGTCCGACTTCTCTTCGTGCTTGCCGTGGACTACGACGCAGTTGTCGACCGTCTTGACGGTGATCTCCTCCGGCGCGAAGTGACGGACGTCCACCCGAAGCGCGAACTTGTTCGGGTCGCTCTCCACGACAGCCTGAGACCCGTGTCCGTGTCCGTGTCCGTCGCTCTTGGTTCCTAGGCTGGATGTAGAAGCGCTGGTGGTAGAATGGCGGGTCGAACAGCTCGCCGTCGAGGAAGCTGGAGCCGAAGTCGTCATCGAAGAGACGCCTCGCCAGGTCCGAGCCGCCCAAAACGCTGCGGTTCAGAAGTGGGAACAGTGCCATCTTCAATTAGTCTCACTTGACGTTGCACGACTGAAATCGTCTCGACTCAGACGAGCGTAAATATGGCTACGCAGTAGCGTACTCCTCGTTTTATACGTCGCCGTCTGCTCTCCGGCGTGCTCTGGAAGGTTCGCGGCGGCGCGCAAGAGAAACAAAAATAACCGTTGCGATTGGAGGGTTGTAGTCACGTGACACAAAGCGGGATCTCGGATTTTCGCATTTTTTCTAGATTGTTCGGGAGCCCAATCATGCGGTCGGGGAAGTGCTGCCATCTTTCGGAAGAGATAAGAACTTGGCGTAAAGCAAAATGATTTGTTTTCCTTCTGTACATTCCTGGTTTGTCTACTTTCCGTCGCCCCGAAAATGAACAATTTTATTTTTTGTGACCTGTATTAATTACTTACCATGCCACCTTCGTATGGAATTGAGACATGGAGACATGACGCCTTGCCAAGTTTCCGCACTATGATTCATTTTTTTCTTTTCTTCTCATTGTTTTGGGAAGAGTTGAAGAAGCATTTTTAATGTGCGGCATGTGGTGGTGATTACCTAAAATCATGTAGTTTAGTGATATCCGTCAGGAGTGACAGTAGAAACTATAAATGGCACGATTGGTGACGTAATCGAATTGTTTGAATCTCGTGCCAACATGACGTGTTGTCACGTGAAGCATTCGGTCCAATCAAATTCGGCTTTGCGCTCTCTCTCTCGCGTTTTCTCGCATCTGCGTTCCCGAAGCTTCGCGCATTTTCGAGCAGACGACGCTGCCGGGATAAAAGGAGCGTCGTCTGCTGCGGGCGCTCAACACGCCGCACCTTGCTCTTTTTCTGCGCTTGGTCTACACGGAGCAAACAAGACCGCCATGGTTGTCAAGATGGTCCTCTGCCCCTTCTCAGCGACGACCACGTCTGGTCGCCCATCAAAATGCTGGATTGGGTCGACGACGACGACGACTGTTCGAAGCACAGCGACCGCAGCAGACGACGGCTTTGTCAACGGAAGCGCCGAAGTTCGGCGCAAGAAGCAGAACGCTCAACCAAGTACGAAGTTGCCTACAACGTTCGCGGCTTCCTGCCCGAAGAACTCTCGGTTCGTACCGTCGACGGCGACGTCGTGGTTCACGGCAAGCACGAAGAAACTCATGAGGATGGTGGTTTCGTAAGCCGGGAGTTCACGAGGCGTTTGCCACTACCCGAGGACGTCGACCCGAAGACCTTGACGTCAAGCTTGGACACCAAGACGGGCTTGCTGAGCATCGAAGCTCCGAGGACGTCAGCGAAGAAGGTCAAGATCATCCCTGTCGTCGTTGAAAAACCCTTGGCCATTGAAGACAAATCGACTTCTGCTTCCTGAACCATTTCTAAATCTGGATTCTACATTTCGCTCGCTTCACCTACCAAACATTCTCATCAGTATTTGTCACAATAAATTATTTGAAAAGGCAATATTTCCGTGTTTGTGCATGTTACCTCCGCTCTTTTTTCTGGGTATCTTCGTTGACAGGAAAACCCAAGATCAACTGCCAAAAACTATCAAAGGCACCACTTCGTCTTTTGTTAGCCAAATGTCCCTCCCCCCCCCCCCCCCTACCCCCTAATTTAATTTTTTTTTAGTAAGCTATGCTTTACTTTGGCACCTGATCCGGACCGCTCGCACCACGTTTTGGCGGAGCCTGGTCGTTTGGCTAAGCATAGTAAATTTTTGCGGCGAAAAACAGACAATTCCTTTCGGGGCTACGCTGTAGATCACTGCAGATTGTTGGGTGAGTTTGCACTGGCTATTCAAAAACATGGCAGTGCTTGAGACGAGGTCAAAGGTGGAGACTGGACAACACTGGGCGCTGACATAAATTGTTCAATCTTCGTGATTTGGGAAGAATATGCACCGCGGTCATTTCAGCAAATCCCCAGGCCTCGCCGCCGTTGAACGCGTGCACCGTTCTTGCCAGCCACAAAGGACAAGGCTGTAAGAGAGATAATCGAAGCGGACGTGATAAAAAATATGGTGCAGGCTGTGTCATTGTCGCCTCCACTAACCTGATAGTAAGAAGGGAGCGCGTTCTTGCGAGCGGCGGCAAGGCCTGTGTAGATTCCGAGAAAAAATCGTAAGGGTGCAGGCGAGCTGGTGAATATTAACCATGTTGAATTAACCTGAGACTGGGGTAGAGAAGAAACATCAAAACGTAGAAGGGACAGGAAATAGACAAGACGACGTCTCAAACTCAGCTGAGTTTGAGACGTCGTCCAGTCCATTTCCTGTCCCTTCTACGTTTTGATGTTTCTTCTCTACCCCAGTCTCAGGTTAATTCAACATGAGTAGATTCCAGCGTTTCTGCGCTTTATTAGACTACTGCAAGAAAGTAAGTAAGAGCAGCTTCAAGATAAATGGTAGCGTGGCACATACAACCGATCGTTGCTCTTCCGTGCGTATTTTGAGGATCGTCAAAAACCTTACTTTCTGCAAGGTCTTTTTCTTTTTCGTTTTTCTACCTCTCTCGTACTTCTCAAATTTGATTTAATTTTATTGGATCGCTAAATAAATCGCAATAGCAACAAGTATGTATTTTTTAACGATTGATTGGAGTTATTTAGTTAGCCGTGAGACCTTTCGTCAACTAATTTCTTCCAATACTACAGCCTGGGGAAAATGAAATCAACAAACGACAAAAAACATTCTCAGTGAAGATAAATTCATTGCTTGTAAATAAAGTTGTCTTCATGATATGTAAATCAAGATACCTTCATTTAATAAAAAATAGAACAAAGATGTATTCAATGTAAGTAAATAAATATTTGTTGTATGTAAATAAAGGTATATTCGCTGTACACAGGTATATTCATTATAAAAATATATAATAAATGGAAATATATTATTTGAACATGCCAATAAAGATATATTCAAAAAGGATATCTTGAATGAGCTATCACCCTTTTGAATATTGTGGTTCTCCTTAGGGCCACTGCCTTTGGGAGTAACCACGTTCGCGGCGAGACGCTCTACCGCGAAGCGGGTTCGTGCTCGCGTGGCATGCTGCTCGTCGAGCGCAAAGAGACACCAGTCACGTTGGTAACGGTGATGAAACTCTGTTTATTTACAATACAAAACAAATAACAAAAGTCAACGGTTAAGCTGGTGAACGTCGTCGGAGTGGAGGTGGTCCACGGCCGAACGGTCGTTCACGAAGATACAAAGGACGGGGGTAAACGCTCACCGGTGCACCGGACCGTGTTCCGCGTTGTTGCCGCCGCCGAAATCCCAGGAAGAAGACCCGGAGATCCCGCTGACCGCTGGTTTCAAGATAACAGCGGAGGCGAAGGGGCCAATCAAGGAGCGACACGTCGATCTCCTTTTGTGCGGGGGTTCGTTCCGAAATCGCCCCAAAGGGGGAGAGGAGGAAGCCACTACAGGGTAAGCAGCGCCACCTCTCGCTACGCCAGCGCGGCCGCCACGGCGCGCCAAGACGCTGACGCGACAGAATGCTGAGGGATCACAATCCCACAATATGACCAACGTAGATATATCCAATGAAGATCTTAACTCGATCAAAATTACAAACAAATCGTAACTTTTTATTTTTTTATTTTTATTTTAAAATGCACAGTTTAAGAAGGACAAGCTGACAAGAAAGCAGTGCGTATGTTGCCCCCCCCCCCCCCCCCCTCAGAGTCAGATGAGACGATCCGACCCTCATTTCCAGCTCTAAAACTCGGCCATGCTGCGTTTTCTACATCTACATTGACGTGGTCAAGGCCAGCCCAGCTTGTACAGTGTTGAGGCCCCGCACTGTAGAGACAGCACATGGCTTCGTCTTTCGTCTCATTCGCTCGCGCAACTAACGAAAAAGAAAAAAAATGTTTTCCGAATTATTCATGCGTTGCGCGAAGTCGTTTTTACGAGGTTTGGTTGCTGCAGGAAGAAGCGGCGCTTTTGCTGATTGAAACCCGTCCACGTCTTGACAAAGGAGCATAATGCTAATGTGGGATACGTCTATACTTCGCTTCACTTTATCCGCGAGCGAAGCCAAAGCTAGAAGCGCGAGAGAAGCGCTTTTTGCGTTTCTGCCCAGCTCGCGCGCTCGAGCAAAGCCTGAAGGCACTGAGCTTTCGTGCTCGCGCTTCCTGCTTTGCCTTCGCTCGCACATAAGGTGAAACGAAGTATATCTTAATTCAAGACATGAATCAGCCAGTGAAAGATCACGAACTGGAATCTCCACTCAGCATTGCTGTTAATGGGCATGAGATCTGGCAGCGTGTTCTGTTGGATTGTATGCACCAGACTTAAGCCCCGTGCGGTTGAAAAGTCACAGCATATCCACGTGGTGAATGATGATGAGTGGGCGAAGCTCCGAGTGAATCGTCGGTAAACCAGCGATTCTTCCGTTAATTCGCCCACTCATCGCCATGTAAAGACGTGAGAAACACTGTGTGTGTGTGTATACAAACCACAATCTATCACACACACCACAGCTATGGCCGAACGAAACGTCTAGAAAGTCTCGCTTAAACCGCGCGTCGGCACCTTCGGGCTGAGCTCGCCTGATGCGTTTTGCAGACGCCTCACGAGCTCTCGCTGCATCGGGGTCTGCCTGCCGATACGCGCGCTTTCTTGCCGCTTCCCGTTCCCTGACGTTCTGCAGATCCTCTTGGCGCCGCTGCCGTGCCGCTTCGGCTTCCCGCTCTCGTACGGCCGGATCTTGGCGACGCTGCCGTGCCGCTTCGGCTTCCCACTTCGTACGGCCGGATCTTTGGCGGCGTCGCCGAGCAGACTGACGACGCGATTCGGCTTCCCGCTCGCACGGCCGGATCTTGGCGGCGTCGACGCGCAGCCTGACGACATGCTTCGGCCTCTCGCTCTCGCACGGCTGGATTCTGTCTGCGAGCGCGCTGCCGCCGCCTTGCGCGCCTCCGCCCGCAGCCTTGTCTACTGCCTCCATCCAGCTAAACTACGAGCAGCGCCAAGAGCGAGTGCCTTTAAGCGCCATCTGTCATCTCTACATAAAGTTAATTCCGGAACACGCCATCTCTTGAGCCATTCATAAACTAAACCTCGAAGTGGCTACATACCCACAACTAGGAGGGACAGACCCACGGTTCTCTAAGCGAGCTTCGCCCCTGTGCGGTTTCGTCACTCAGGAATTCGGACGACTTGATTGGGCAAACGGGTCTGTTCCATCTCAAACCGTGCGGCTTTTTCCCCGGATACGTGTGGGTATAGTTGGCTATTCCCTAGGAAATGTTTGCTCCCTCCTCAAAGTCTGAGAGTTGATATAGTTTGGCAGTGTCGGGTCCCCCTACAGAGCCTCCGCTACGGCTCATGATTGGTGATCGGCTTTCCTCTAGTGTTTTACTCCGCTAAAGCGGGAAAGGGCAGAGGGTTTTGGGAGGATCTTGTCCGGCTTCATCTTTAACCTGCTAAGCAGTAGCATAGAAGAGAGCTGGTGACATTCCAAGCTTGCTGCCTTACCTGGAAATTGAACAGGAGTCGAGGTGTGTCTTTGCTCGAAAAAATTGGGTTGTGGGGATACTTATACAGCGTGTAGTTGGTCAGCCATTTAAAGTTGTGACGAGTCAGCTCGCTGTAGATGAGCAATTTAGCCAGCGGCACAACCACTAGCTCTGGGGTCTTGAACGTGCACCACGCAGTAGTGATACACGACCGCACGCCGGTACGATGCTCATCCAGATCGAAACGGGCAGGGGGGGCTCGAACCCAGGATCCCTGGGTTCTCCGCAGCTTGTCGCTATGTGTTTAACCAACTCGGCCATCAAATCTTTTTTTCTATTGCCATACTGTGACAAGCATACATAAAACCGAGCACCAGATCGTCGCGATTACACATTCACTTAATTCAATGAAATGGGTGAGTGGTCACTGGCCATGTTTATGGGTATAAAACGCCGCCTGTCGGCCTTCCGCCAGGCGGTGCAAAAGGCTAAAATTCTCTAATCTTTGTCAGCCTCTCGAAAACGGGCAACCATTCCAAGTCCGGACACACCTTCTGGTACACGGATAATACCAAGCGGACATTTTCTATAAAGTAGAGGCGTACCGGGCGGACATCTAGATCCGCATGTCGAACTGCCATGCGACACTTCCACAAGGCGTGTAGACCGAGCAACATGACGAGGTCGTAGGGGAGGACATCGTTCTCCACTGACAAGAACCGAATTCCACGGGCCGTAAGCGGGAGGTCTTTCTTGAGCGTGCGTTGGAGCACGTCCCAAAACAGGATAGCGTCCCAACAGTCAAGGAATACGTGTTCCACAGTCTCCGGTGTCTTGCATAGACAGCAGTTCTCACCCCACGGCACCGACATACGTTTTCCGATCAACCACGCTTTAACAGGCAAGGTGTCTGTATGTAGTTTAAAAAAAAAGTCTTTACCGACCCACGTACTAGCATTCTTTTTACGCGGCACAGCACGTCCCGGTCTGCGCTATCCTGATACATGGAGCGGTACAGTGGGATAGGAAATAAACAATCAAGAAGGTCTCGTGACAGTCGCTTCCGTGTCACCGTACACAAGTACTCCCTTGAAAAGCGTACACAAAGAAATCGATATGCACAGACAACCTCCTTGAGATATCCAGTGACTCTGCCTTCGTAATTGTCATAGGAAGAAACAATGAACTCCGGCAAGTCGTTAAACAATCTTACTTGAATGACTGTACGCAAGAAAGGGTCAACCTGGTCCCGCAAAAAAAGGAATCGTGAGACTAGCTGTCTTAGAAATAGATGGGCCAAGCTGAGGCCCCCAGACCTTACGCGACGAAAGAGGTTATCACGGTTAGTCCGTTCCCATGTTGAATTCCATATAAATACAGCGAAAACCCGGTGCATACGCTGAAGGTGGACGCGAGAACAGTGTAACACCTGTAACAGGTACCACAGTTTTGCCACAAGAAACAGATTGCACACCGTGGCTCTCGCAAAAATGGAAAGATCGCGGCCCCCCAATTCGTCGCCTTGACTCTGATCTTTTCGGTTTCAGTTCGCCAAAGTTCGTTGTTTTCGCGATAATTATTCATAGGCACACCCAAATAAACTCCAGGCTCGGTAGACCACTGAACGGTTTCGAACACCCGCGGAACCACGTCCCAGTGGCCATGCCAAATCCCTAGCGATTTCGTCCAATTTACGGCGCATGCGGTCTGGTCACAGTACTTCCTTGTCAGCTGGACCGCCGCCGTGACGCTCTCACGATCACTACAGAAAATAACAACGTCGTCCGCGTATGCCAAAATTTTAACTTCGCACGCGTTTAAAGAAAATCCACGAATATTCTGACTCTTTATGACACTTCGGCAGAAGGGTTCCAGAAAAATTGCAAACAATAATGGAGAAAGCGGACATCCTTGCCGCACGGATGACAATACAGGGATACGGCGGGTGATATGCTTGTTAACTACAAGGCTGGTCAAGCAGTTTTTATACGCCATTTTTATGCCCTCAAATATAACTGTTCCCACCCCGACGTGATCTAATACGTTAAAAAGAATGTCATGTGACACCCGATCAAAGGCTTTCTCGAGATCAATTTGAAGCAATGCAACCTTCCGGTAATCAGCGTCGCACAGCTCCAGCACACTCCGGGCAATGTGTATGTTATTCATTATTGTACGCCCCTTGATCCCACAGGTTTGATGTTCCCCCACTATCAAAGTAATCACCCTTTGCGTCCTCTTAGCAAGAATTTTCATTAAAATCTTATAGTCAACATTTGCCAGTGTTATTGGTCGATAATTTGATACATTACGAAGCTTCACCGGATCGTTATTCTTTGGAATCAAGACTGTGTGCGTGTACGTGAAGGAAGGTGGAAGGATTTTACTTTCATAACACTCGTGATAGACTTCTAATAATACACTTGCAACGTCGTTTTTAAACTTTTTGAAGAAAGCGGCACTCAAACCATCAGGTCCGGGCGACTTTCCGGTTTGTAGTTCCTCGATGGCTTTTTCAACTTCCGTAAGACTTATCGGTTCTTCTAAGTTTTCCCGTATCTCGCTGCTAATCTTCGGTAAAAACAATAAAAAATCGTCCTCAAAACCTACTTCTTTTGGGGCTTTGTGACTCAGCAAGCGCTCATAGTATTCGACAAAGGCACGCTCGATCATCTCAGGGTCGTTAGTCATGTTCCCTTGATAATCTACCTCAGTGATTTCGTTGGCACGGGCATGCCTCTTTTCCGTCGCTAACGCTTGTTTTGTTGGCATTTCGCCCGCGAGAAACTTTTCCGCTCGTGCTCGTATTATTGCACCTTTATATTGCTCGGAATCTATAACCTGTAGCTTGTTCTTTATGTTAATTATGTCCTCAATAAATAGTCCGGGGGATTTGCACTCTTCGAGTGTCAGCAACTGCAAAGTCTCCCGCAGTTGCTTTTCTTCTCTAGCTCGCTCGTGCCTCAACACACCCGACCTTTCGATTGCATCCATTTTAATTCCTTGTTTAAAAGATTCCCACTCAGCGCATATCTTTTTGCGTTCAACTTTCCTTAAGGATTCGAACCGTCTTTGAACCATGTTGTTGAACGCCTCATCCTCAAGAAGTTTTGTGTTCATTTTCCAACTTTCCCATTTAAATCGGGGACGTTCTTTCTTCTTAGCGCCCAACCCAAACGTCACCAGGCAATGATCACTAAAGCTGACGTGATCAACGCGATAGGCTTCGCACGCTGGGACAAGCTCGACAGAGACGTACGCCCTGTCTAGCCTCGCGTGGCTATTTCCTTGAAAATGGGTGAACTTCACACCCTTCTCGCCTGTCCCGCAGTGCGCCACATCAACCAAGTCATGCTCGCTTACGATCTCGTTCCATACATCGCCGCTGCTATCCCTCCATCGACTAGGTACCGCCCTATCTTCAGGCGCGCATATGCAGTTAAAGTCTCCCATCACGACTAAAAGCCTTTCACACTTTAAATATTCGGAGATCCCTTCGAAAAACATACGCCGCTCAGCTTCGGAGTTTGGGGCATAAATGCACATGACGCGATATTTTTGATTCAGCAAGCAAAAGTCACAGTAGACGAACCTCCCGTCCTCTCGCGAGGCTACTTCCTCGACCGTAATTCCAATAGAATTTTTGAGAAACAAACAGGCGCCCCCGATCTCCCAACCGCATGACTCACGCATACATCGTATCGTGAGTCGAACTGGCCTACCATGCGAGCCGTCTGCTCCTCACCCTCAATTTTTGTTTCTTGGATGGCGACTACGTCCAAGTTATTTTCTAGGAAGACGCGTCTCAACTGACATTGCCTCCGTCTTGCTGACAACCCTCTCACATTTAGGGTACCGAAACGCAGTCCGGCCGCAGGAAGTGCCATACGTTTAAGCGTAAACAGGGCGGCCTTGGTCTACCAATCACGCGGGCTCTACTCGGGAAACACAAAAGGACCTTACACCTTACTGCGACAGCCGGTCACCGCGGGTCCTCGACGGCGAACGACTCCGCACTTCGTAACGTCCCTTCTTCCCGACTACTTTCCACTGGCGCTCTAGGCGCCTAAGTGCCAGTTCGCTCTTGGTTGCTGTCACATCGTCGAACCTTCTCTTTTCACCGACTACGTCCCAGGGCGTGTCGTCGTTCATGGCGCTGTCCTGTGTCTCCTCGTTGGTCTTATCCCTAGCGTCTTGCTCCGCCGCCACCTTCGCCGACGTTTCTGCCCTCAAGATGAGTTCGCCGTCTCTCGTTGCAGCAGGCGACTTCGCATCAGTCGAGGTTGCCGCGGATAGATTCCCAGTGGACTCTGCACCTGCTGCAGTTCCTTCTTTCACCCCTTCTTCCTCTCGGTTTCCTTGCTAGGTCCGGAGGCTTCCACGGAAGACACACTTGCCTTCGGTGCCGTGGTTGGCAGCGCAGGCTTCGAAGGCGTCGCCGCCTGCTCCGCTTCCTCCTCATCCATCACGAGCTCGTTTGTCTCGTCTCCTGCGCCCCGATTCCCAGCTGCACGGGCGTAGGTCTGGATACAGTCCTGTCGTTCATGACCGTAGTCACGGCACTTGCTGCAGCGAGGCACCCTGCAGTCCCGCCGAATGTGGCCGGTTCTGCGACATCGCAGGCAAAGCGGCGCACGGCCCGGAACGACGACTAGAACAGCCCCGCCGTAGACACGTAGCTGATGCGGTAGGCGGTCCAGAGTCATCCCTTCTTTCAGCAGCAGACGGGCCACCCTGGTTGTCGATTCAACGTCTTCGAACCCGTCGATATGCCACTTTTCACGGGTTATGTCTCTCACCGTGCCGAAGTCCTCCAGTTTCTTCTTGAGGGCTTCGTTTGGCGTGTCGAACGGCACCCAGTGGAGCTTGAGACGAACTTCACGTTGGTCCGGGTCTATGGGCACGCACCATCCACCCTTCACCTGGAACTTGCCAGGCTTCATCAGCATGTCCTTTGCGATGCTCGTCTTAAGTCGGACGGTCCACACGTGTCCCATTTGAAACACTCCCATGCCAGCTACGTCTTTCAGCACGCCAAGTTCCCTCAGGGGTTCCCTGAAATCTTCGATGCGGTAGGGCCTCGCTCCGATGTCGGCGTGCAAAAAGACCGTACATTTCGACGAATCACTGGCAGGGAGCGTCGGCAGCATAAAGCGATAACCGTCTGGCAGATCGAGGACACTATCACCACGGCACAGCGGTGCCGCTTTATCAGCTCCAACGGAGCACATGATTCCACGTCCGTTCGCCTCGGCAGACGAAAGAAGAATGACTAGGCCATCAAATTATTTTGTTACAATTTCTCTGCCGACTCACTCGAGCCATAGTTTGACATAGCCTTAGCCAACTTAGACATTTGAAAAGACGCCTCGTGGAGATGATGACATGACTTTTTAAGGTGTTTTTCGTAAGCTATAGCACGCCACTTCCTTGCCTCACTGCCTTTGGATGGCAGCTGAAATAGCGAAAACAGGCTTACGTGCAACTGTGCCATACCCTCGACCCTGAAAAACCTCCAGACCTAGAAACTGAAGACTTCCAGTTGTACAAATCTCGATGCAAAGCAAAAAGCAGCTCGAAAGCTGATGAGTGTGTATTGGTTCCTCTTAGCACGAATACTTTCCAAGATTGATTTCGGTGTTCTAGAGCGAACTGTGGGCATCGAGGGCGCATTTTATGTTGGCAAATAGCGTAATAATCAAACTCTATGTAAACAATATATATATATTTTTTCATTTGTGTATTTTAGGAATTGACAACATGCTATAGAACTGCTTTTTGCATCCGAGATTTGTACAACTGGAAGTCTGGAAGTCTTCAGTTTCTAGGTCTGGAGGTTTTTCAGGTCCGAGGGTATGGCACAGTTGCACGTAAGCTCGTTTTCGCTATTTCAGCTGCCATCCAAAGGCAGTGAGGCAAGGAGTGCGTGCTAGTAGCTTATGAAAAACACCTTAAAAAGTCATGTCATCATCTCCACGAGAGCGTCTTTTCAAATGTCCAAGTTGGCTAAGGCTATGTCAAACTATGGCTCGAGTGATTCGGCAGAGAAATTGTAACAAAATAATTTATGGCCTAGTTGGTTAAAACACAGTGCACAAAATTATGCACTGGACAAACACAGGAAGAAGGACAGAGCGCTACTTACAACTGACGTTTTATGAGACGACAGAGGAAGACAAAGAAAAGTTTTGACTTCATTCATCAAAAAGAAGAAGAAGACTACGCTGGAGACGGAAAGGAAGAAGTTACAAAGTCCAGTTCATAATGCGTCGTTTGGCCATGATTCTTAGGGAAAAGGAGAGGGAGGACGTCGGTAACTACGCGGTCTTGGACGCTGGCACGAGCTAAAGGAGCGGATATTAGACGAAGATGTCCAACTTGGCCTCGTAGATAAAATCTAGGAGGCCGTTCAGGATTCTCCTTTGGTTGTCCTGGGATCCAGGCGGGTGGGCCCATCCTTCCAGGGAGCCAATGTCTTGGTCGGTGCTTTGGTCCTGGCTTCTTTGATTTGGGGCACTCCCATAGGATGTGGTAAGCGTCGGCCTTCTGCCCATGGTGCACCTTGAACAGGGTCCAGACCTGGTTCCTTTGCTCCATGATGCAATGCGAGCGGGCGTAGGTGGTGTCCAGTGCATATTTTCGTGAGGAGAACGCTGGCTCGTCTGCCGAATCCCTGGGAAGGGATCTGCGTTCGGAGGAAGCTTTCCCACAGTGTGGTCCGGCACTGCTCTTTAATCTGGGCCCGTTCTTCATCCGGGTCGTATCTGTTTGGCCAGCCGTGTCCCGATCAGAGGCGGTGGCGGTCTAGGCCAACCCGTCGAAAGCCAAATCGTCGACGGCCAATCCCGTCGGGGGCCCATTCGCTCGAATAGGCCATTTCGTCATAGGGAAACTCGTCGAATGAAAACTCGTCGAAGAGGCCAACTGGTCGCCTCTGTTTCAAAGCCATAATATATATTTTTTTCCCAGAAATTTTAAAGCAAATCCTGCCCTATAGTAATGCGTAATATCGCCGCAAGGTAATAGACCTCAAGCGTGCTCTTTCCGGCTGTCGAAGATAACCTGCAGCTTTCTCCGCTTTCACGGTGCAGTGGGGGACGATAACTACGTCGCGTGGCGCGCGTTAACCTGCTCGGCCACCCGTTCACGCCGTTTCGCGGCGACAGTCTGCGGCGGAACATAACGAAAATGCTAACCCACCTGGCCCACCGGTCACGCCACTTCGCTTTGACAATCTGCGGTGGCTCATTACAAAATGTAATAAAGAAAACTTAAAAGGACGATCCCGAAATGAACATTTCTCGACTTGTCTAAAGCTACTGTCCTGCCTTCGCCCTCTTGTAATTTTTCTTACCATCTTGAAACCTAAGAAGGGCGCTGTTCCTAGTCTGAACACAAATAAAAATTTAGGTCGGAAGATAACAAAGGACCACGAACTTTTACCTTGGACCGTCATTCAACCCATTCGACGAATCGCACTTCGACAGATTGCACCTTTCGACAAGTTGCCCTTCGACGAATTGCCCTATTACGAATTGGCCCATTCGACGAATTGGCTGTCGACAAGTTGGCCGTCGACGAGTTGGCTTTCGACGAGTTGGCTCGATCCCGGCGGGGGCATTGCCATGGTCGTGTATATGTGGAGGGACGTCAGCAGCTTCGCGGAGAAAGAAAAGGACGCGCCGAGCTAGCTGATGAGCCTCTTCATTGCTCTCGATGCCTGCATGCGCAGGGACCCAGGAGATTTTGGTGGTCGTTCCTTGCTGCAGGAGTCGGGAGGCGAGTTTCTGATTTCCCGAACTATGCAGCTCGGGCTTCTTGCTTTCCGGCATTCTTTAATTGCTTCCTGCGAGTCCGAAAACACTCGGACGTTCGTGAGGTAGCGGGTGTGTATCAGACTTGAGGACTGTTTCTCGAGGGTGAGGTGAATCGCCACAAGTTCACCCCTTGATGGAGGTGCGCATTGGAAGTGCGTTCGCGGCCGATGAGCCGAGAGCTGGAAAGTAGACTGCCGCGGTCTTCAGCGGAACCGGGAGTCTTCTGCGGCGGTGTTGTTATATGCGGCCATGATGTGAGTCGGGTTGGCCATGTCTCAACCATTCTGGAGTGCGCTTTTTCGGATCGTGCTTGGTGTTGGGAGTCGCCTTTTCGAGCAGTCGGCTTGTTTTCGGCAATGTTCATGTTATCTTCCCAAGGAGTGAGGAGGTTGGGGAGGCCTTCTGTTGCGCGCCATAGAAGTTTCAGGATTTCCCGTCCTTGCTTAAATGCTTCAAGACGTTCGCCGTGTGCAACCGTGCGAGCGACGACGGTACCATGAAGTGAGTTGATCTGTGCGTGCTCCTTTAGTTTTCCGAGCGGGGTGAACCGAGGGAGACCCGTGATGATCCTCATAGCTTGGTTTTTCAGGGACTCAAGTTTTCGCCATTGTGCCTTAGTGAGCCAGTAGTGTCGGGCTCCATAGCAGGCTCAGTAGACTACCATGGTCTTTCACCATCCTTCTGGCGATCTCGCCCGTTGCACCACCCTTGGCATTACAGGTTCTTTCTGATGGCATTGAGGGCAGAGTTGCAGTGCCTCAGCGTGTCTTGAAGCCATATGTCCCCTCTGCCTGTCTCCTCCATGGTAACTCCCCTTTTCTTGACAGACGTAGAGGGCTGGATCCGATTCGCTTTCCTGCGAGCACGAGATGGAGTTGGTCGCCAGTCTTCACTACTCGTTGTCGTTTGGGTGCTATGGTGACATAGTTTGTCTTGTCTGGGGAGAGCTTGAAGGCCTACTTTGTGTAGGTGGGCTTCAATCATGTCTAGGCCGGCTTGGAGTGTGGCTTGTTGCCTCTCTATGCCTTCGCTCTTCGTCCAGATCGATACGTCATCGGCGTACATCGTAAACCCTAGCTTCTTAATTTTTTCGAGTTCGTAGGGCAGGGCCGCCATCACCATGTTGAAAAGCATCGGTGAGATGACAGAGCCTTGCGAGGACACCTACGAGGTTGGCTTTAGATTCACTGCAGCTGGCTCCGCAGCGGAGCCAACTGCAGAAGGCAGAAGAAGACAAAAAGACTTTCTACCGTTCTTTTTATGATTTTTGTCTCAATTTTTTCTTTGTCTTCCTCTATCCTCTCATAAAACATCAGTTGTAAGTAGTAATCTGTCCTGTCTAGTACTTCTTCCTGTGTTCGTCAATTGCACTAATTTCGTGCTCTATATATGATCGGCAGAGCGTGAAGAAAAATGCACTGTTTAGTTTAGGAAACATAGGAAACAGCATGATGGAGCGCCAAAACGTGCAATAAGCAGAGTGTGCCTATCATTTTTTTCTTATGCATTTTGACATGATTTTGAAGTCTGTGGGAATCCGTCCGGCAGCCGTTCTTCCAGCCGCCTTCCGCCGGGACCTCCCAGCCCCGTGCCGTCGAGGGCCCTGTCGGCGAGAGGCCGTTGACTCCGGGGAGAAACCCCCGGGCGCTTCCGGGGTCACGTCGGCGACCCTCTCTGCGGTCCCGCCGGGGGCCCGGCCAAGAGTTCGACGTCTGGGCACCCAGGGAAGACCCTCGCGCCTCCGGGACCACGAGAGAGCGGCCCACGGCTTCCCGGGGTTGACGACCGGGAGCTTCGGCTAAGAACAACGGCACCTAGTGTTCTCTGGGGCCTTCGGCTAAGGACAACGGCCTTAGTGTTCTCCGGGGCCTTCAGCTAAAGAGCCGCGGCCTGGGCGTCGCCCGGAAGAGTGGCTTCCGGGATCACGTGGTGGCGCACGTGGACATGCCGTGTTGGTGCGCGTGGTCGACCGTGGCTGTGGTTATAAAAAGGGACGCTCTGGACTGAGAGAGGGCAGAACCTGGCAGACCCGGGCACACTCCGGGCAGACCCCGTGACACCACGAACTGGGGCAGGTCTGGCAGACGAGGCGGCCGGCTGACGCCAGCGCTGCCGGACGCTCACCGAGGCTCCGGCTCCCGACGTCGAGGGCAGACGGACGGTCCGGGTTGGACGGACCGGACGATCTACCCTGGACGGCGACGGCCCCGGTGCGCGGTCTGGGCGACTACCGCTAGGACTTGGAGCAGCTGGAGTAGCAGCGGAACTCTCTCTCCCGGCCTCGCCTCCGATCCAGAAACCCCCAAAGGCAGTAAGTGAGTCAATAAACCCTTTTGCCGAGAGCGAAGTATCGCTGTGTCATCATTCATCCGGAGACGGGGTCGGAGGGAATCGGAGAGTGAAGCCCACAAGCCTTGGCAAAAGACAAAATGGCACAAATGTTGTTTCTAACATTCTGTAGAGCACCATTTTGGGCGATAGGCAGCTGTTTTTGTTCAACTTCTTTATCCGTTTCTAGAGTTTCCATTTCTGACTTAGCAGACTGGTTAATACCACAGAGATGTTGTAACTGGGTGTCAAGAGGCCGTGATGCCTAAATTTCCCCTTGGCATGCGGGTTTTCGTACGTTAGTCAGACTGGATGCCGTTTAAACGACCGGATTCCAGAGCTCGAAGGAGCGGTTGATGTGCAACAAACTCTGAACCTTAATAAAATACTTAAGAAAGCAGCAATTGTTTTCCAGATTGGACAGGAACATCGGTGGCAATTAGCTCGTCAAACGACATTTTATGGACTGATTGTCTCCTCAACATGCTACATTTTATCCACAGTCAATTTCATCACCGTTAGTTTCATCGACACGCCTATCTCCGTTTCCTACTTAATGTACAACGCTGTCAAAGCTGCTGGCGCGAGCATGGGGCTTGATCTAATTGACGCACTGCGCGCGTTCTCCGCAAATGAAACCATGGATGTAGCTTACGCGCTCGAGCCAGTAGCTTTGACAGCGTCGCATACTAAGTATGAAACGGAGTAC
The DNA here is from genome assembly GCA_037355805.1 of Ixodes ricinus. Classification (NCBI taxonomy): domain Eukaryota; kingdom Metazoa; phylum Arthropoda; class Arachnida; order Ixodida; family Ixodidae; genus Ixodes; species Ixodes ricinus. Next base: position 709 of record JAZHYW010006533.1, on the reverse strand, counting down.
AGCGACGTTTCGTTGAACACAACCCTGCTGCTCTTGCAACAAACTTTTGGCGTCTCGCCTGGTTTACAGCAGGGAGAGAAATATGCCTGGGCGGTTAGCGCGCTAGGCTTTATGCTCCATTTCACCTTATGTCGTACCGCAGGAAAGGCGACAAGCACGAGCTCCTTGCGCTAGGGCACAATTCGACGGCACAACGCTAGCTAGCGCTTCTATCCTTCGCTGCGGTACAACATAAGGTCGGCTTCCAGATTTTATTATAATAATAGTACCTTTATTTTTTCCAGCAAAAACAATGTTGAAAAGGTGACATGGGAAAAAAGCTGTAAAAACAGCTTGACGAGTACCCGAGCCACCTAAACCAGCAGTTGCGATGCAGGCACTAAAAGAAATTATACAGAAATAAAACATGACATGTGTACTACATGTTTGAGAAACGTACAAAAAAGAACTAACACTATACAAGATAAGTAGCATGTGGATACAATTTGCACAATAGTCAAAACATAACAGAACGTTAATGCATCTACTGAAATAAACGCGAAAGAAAACAGTGATTCAAGAGATATTAGCGCTCATTGCAGACAATTAGAGCTCGAAATAAACATTTGAAAGAAACATTTTCCGTTGAGATACTCACCGATATATTACTAAGGTCAATGTCCTGTCTAGTAAGCTGGTTAAGGGTAGTCGGCAAAGTATATTTTAAACT